>CM053037.1:163782279-163794779 GCA_028564925.1 Lithobates sylvaticus
CGGACAGTGCTGGGTTTTTGCTGCAGTGGCCTGTTCAGGTATGTTGAGAGACATAAGTCAATAAAGCTTGATGCATTGATATTTCAGTAAGAGAGAGGGTTTCACCAGGGGTACCGGGGATTACTATATACCGGAGAGTATTATTATATTGTCATATTGTTCAAGTAAATTATTGTTTTTTTGTTTTTTCCTTTTTTTTCTGCATGTATCCTTTGTATAATATTTGATGTTTTTTAATCATTGATTATTTGTACGATCGAACATTTTTATATATACCGAATAAAAATTTTTTTTTTTGTATTACCCAAGTGTGTGTTGCCTCAAAAGTCCCACTGAAGGGGGATTTCTTTTTTTCTTACATTGATATTTCAGATACAAGTGGACTGCCCCATATAGGTTAAAGCCCAGCTCCAGCCATTTTTTTTTTTACTGTTAGATAGAATAGTTAGATAGAATAGTACTGTTAGATAGAATAGTGAAGAGTACATGTCTAATAAAAAACATTGTCAGGTGTTCTAACCCTTTCTCACTTTAGTAAAATGTGTTCTGTATTTACTTACACTATATTATTGGGACGCCTGCCTTTACACGCATCCCAGTCTTAGTCCGTAGGGTTCAATATTGAGTTGGCCCACCTTTTACAGCTATAACAGCTTCAACTCTTCTGTGAAGGCCGTCCACAAGGTTTAGGAATGTCTTTAATGTTTAACCATTCATCCAGAAGCGCATTTGTGAGGTCAGACACTTATGTTGGACGAGAAGGCCTGGCTCACAGTCTCTGCTCTAATTTATCCCAAAGGTGTTCTACCAGGTTGAGGTCAGGACTGTGCAGGCCAATCAAGTTCCTCCACCCCAAACTCACTCATCCATGACTTTATGGACCTTGCTTTGTGCACTGGTGCGCAGTCATGTTGCAACAGGAAGGGGCCATCCCCAAACTGTTCCATGAAATTGTCCAAAATGTCTTGGTATGCTGACGCCTTAAGAGTTCCCTTCACTGGAACTAAGGGGCCAAGCCCAACCCCGGAAAAACAACCCCACACCATAATCCCCCCTCCACCAAGTGATTTGGCCCAGTGCACAAAGCAAGGTCCATAAAGACATGGATGAGCGAGTTTAGGGTGGAGGAACTTGACTGGCCTGCACAGTACATGGGAAGCATATCGGCACGACCCTGACATGTGTACACCCCTAGCCACTGCCTCTGTTGCTCTGTGTTTGAGCTTTGGGGTGCAAACCCTAATGCAATAGGCTGCGCACACCCATGCTCAAAATGGTAAATTAATAAAAACTCCAGCAGCAATCATCATAGCTGCAGAATTGATTGATCATGATTGCAGAAGATAGATAGCCATAGCAACCCAAGTTCAGAGATCTCATAGCTGAAGTCCCCATGATATTTAAGAATCTGGCTTGTGATCCCACTTACTGGCATTTACTCAAGACTGAAACCCCAACTCTGACCATTTGTTTTTTCTTTTATGAGTTGGTAAAGGGTTTGAACCTTCTTTATATCACCATCTATGTCCCTATTGGGGAGATTGATCCTGTTTCTTGATACAAATGGTTTCACTGGGACAAGATTTGAGTGAAAACCTCCACAAAATAGACACAAACAGCAACACTCCATTAAAGATTTGAAATGTTCCCTACTATACTTAAAGCGGAGGTCCACCCTAAAAAAAAAAAAAAAAAACACAATTACATAAAAAGGCTCCTAAAAATGTGAAAAAAAAATAAAATTTTTGCTTACCATAAATGACTGTTGCTAGGCAGATCATCCTAATCTGCCACTTCCTATTCCGCGGTAGTCGTCATTCTTCTCCTCCTCGCGTTGTCTTCTGGGGAATGGGGCGCGCAGTCTTCTGGGACCTGTGTGTGTCCCAGAACTCAGCCGGCCATTCACAAAGCGGGGCGCGACTCGCACATGCGCAGTAGGAAACGTGCAGTGAAGCCGCAAGGCTCCACTGCCTGTTTCCCTTAGTTCGAATGGCGGCGCCGGGACACGATCCGATGGACGTATCGGCCTCGGGCGGCCAACATCGCGTGCACCCTGGACAGGTAAGTGTGCTTATTGAAAGTCAACAGCTACAGCTGTTTGTAGCTGCTGACTTTTAAAAAAAAAAAATCTTTCAGCTGGAACCCCACTTTAAAGTGATTGTAAATGATCACCTTGTAAAACAACCCATTCCGTTTAAAATAGAGTTGAAAAGCAAAACATTTTGGTATAGATATAAAAAAACATAAGTACCTTTTTTTCCCCCATTTTTTTAGAAGTGATCACATCCCCGCTGTTCCCTTTGTTCTCAACTGCATAAGAGCTATGGGAGGAGAAGCAGCAGCAAACTAATCTTCCCAGTGAAAGGCTGTGGAGGGAGGGGTGCGTCAGGACAAGTCTGATCATTGGAGGAGAGCAGCCCGAGTTCCCAACATAGCTAGAGAGTTGACCACAGTGTGCTCTCCTGCTTAGTGTGGTCAGTTTTTAATAGGAAAGTAGAGGGACTGGCAGGAACACCAAGGATTTCACACAAAGGAAGTAATACAAAGTGAACAGGATACTTTCTTATACAAGTACATGGTACAGCGGGCACATATCGGGACATTGCACACAGCTGAGTAAAGATCAGTAATACAGCGTTCAGTACAGCGCAGTAAAACAAAAATAGAAAATTTTACACTTGAGTGCAGTAATTTATCCTCTTGTTTAATGCTTATGTGAGAATATACGCGTATAAGTGAGTATGTTACAATACTGGCAATGAAGAAGAATTTTACTTGTCTATAAGCTTACATGCTTTTACTCGCTTATACTCAACATTACTCAGGTCTTGACACACAGTTCTTGGCCCCTTGTACACGGGCGTCACAAGTTCCTAAGTAAACATCAGTAAATTATGACGCCCGTGTGCAAGGGGCCTTAGAGATCCCATTTTGAGTATCCTTGATGGTTTATGTTGCATTTTCTTCTCTCAGTCCTTAGGTGCCTGGGCATCCCATGTCGTGTTATCACCAACTATTACTCTGCCCATGATACAAACAGCAATTTGGTGATTGAACAGTATCTAGACTACCAAGGGAATAAACAGAAGAACCAAAAAGATATGATCTGGTAAGAACATTTTAGTATTAGGGCTAAGTTACACAGGCAATTTTAATCTGTTAGGCCCCTTTCACACGAGGCGGACTCCGCTTCCACGGAGCCCGCCTCTGTCCGCCGGCTCAGCGGGAGATCTCTCCGTTGATCTCCGCTGAACCGGCGGATGACAAGTCCCTCTCCGCTCACTGAGCGGGGAGGGGCTTGCGAGCGCCGCTGGTCTCTATGGAGAGATCGGATGAAAACGGAAATTGTGTCCATTTTCATCAGATCTCACCCGATCCGATCGGCCAGCGACGGATCTGGACGTAGAGCCATACGTCTGCTTTTGGCGGATCGGACGGGTCGGATGTCAGCGGAGATGTCTGCTGACATCCGACGCTCCATAGACTTAGGCCCCTTTCACACGGACGCAGTCAGTTTAGGCACGTCAAAAACGTATCAGTTCTTATCCGTTTTCTCATCCGTTTTCATCCATCATCCGTTCCGTTAATGTCCATTTTCATCCGTCTTTTGTTCCGTTAACATCCGCTTACATCCGTAAATGCACACGTTTACGTCCGTTTTTGTATACGTTTTGTTCCGTTTATATGTGTGCCTGTGCCTTTAAGAGGTTGAGTTCACAGATAAACACAAAACGGATCTTAACGGATCGGACGTTGACAGACAATGTCCGTCAACGTCAGTTAATATCCGTTTTGACGGATCTGGACGTAGCCTTGTACGTTAAAAAAAACGGATAAAAACGGAAGTGGAGGTTAACTGATGGTGACGGATGTTCATCCGTCTGCCCATAGGAATGCATTGTCGTCCGTCGACGGATGGAAGAAAAACGGATAGACGGTCCCTCCGTGTGAAAGGGGCCTAACATGGAGCGCCCGTTCAGATCCGCCGTCAAAACTGACAGGCGGATCTGAACGGTCCGTCCATGTGAAAGGGGCCTTACTACTAAAGCAGTGGTCATCAGCCCTGTCCTGAGGACCCACTAACAGGCCAGGTTTGCAAGATAACTGAAATACATCACATGTGATATCATTTGCTGCTCAGTGATTGCCGTATTCTAGTCTGCATCTCCCCAAGGTAATACATAAAACCTGGCCTGCTAGTGGGCCCTGAGGACAGGGTTGATGACCACTGGTCTAAGACCCCTTTCACACTGCCAGCGTTTTTCAGGCGCTACAGTGCTAAAAAATAGCGCCTGAAAAAAGCTGCTCCATGCACCCTAGTGTGAAAGGGCTTTCACACTGCAGCGGTGCGCTGGCAGGGCGTCACAAAAAGTCCTGCCAGAAGCTTCTTTGGAGCGGTGAAGGAGCGGTGAACTCACCGCTCCTCCACCGCTGCTCCCCATTGAAATCAATGGGGCAGAGCTGCAATACAGCCGGAAAAACGCCGCTCCGGCAGCGTTTTGCGGACGGATTTAACCCCTTTTCAGTCGCTAGCAGGGGGTTAAAACCACCCCGCTAGCAGCCGAATAACACAGCTAAAACAACGGTAAAGCTGCGCTAAAATAGCGCTGCTTTACCGCCGGCCGCGGCTTGGTGTGAAAGCCGTCTAAAGGACATAACCCCTTGCTGGGAGTCACCTCATTAGGCTGCAGCTGCATAGAAAATTTTAATAGCTCAATCGTGCTACTAAAGTCACTAACGATCAATTACCAGGAGTAGCATGTAATCAGAATGGAACCTCTAATCAGATGGAACAAATTGCTCCCTGTAGAGTAAGGTACACAAATAGCATGCTGCAAGTCGTAGCAATCAATATCGCATGACCACACAATCCACCGGTCGCATGTGATTGATCGCCACATGATGCTACAGTATACTAGTTGTGTAGCTTACTTCCTTGCTTTGTGTGCTGTTTAGTTTCTTGGAATAAAGTCAGCGCTTTTTAAGAATTGAAAAACACCTTTGATTCCCTTTCATCTCCCTCACGTTGCAGGAACTACCACTGTTGGGTTGAAGCATGGATGACCCGTCCAGATCTTGGTGAAGCATACAATGGATGGCAGGTGATAGATCCAACTCCACAAGAAAAGAGCGCAGGTGAGGTTTGGTCTTCTCATCTTGTTCCCTCCCTGTGATTATATGTCACAAGTTCTAGCCTATTAAATCTGTCCAATAAGAGTGCCAAACAAATGTCCATGAGTCTAAAGTTTTAATGACTGGTTCATAATCCAGTGTGTTTTAGGGGCCAAATAGGCTTGTGAGGAGGTGCAGCGTGGTACGGCGGCAGTAAACACTCAGAGTTCAGATGCAGTAACAGAACTGTATTGTGCATGTAGTTCAAATCAGTACAACTACCCAGTGGGAAGTCAACCCGACCGGGCACACTTACAGTATGTTGCAGTGAACACTGTAGCAGCAGGTCGTGTATGCGCTGACAGCATCTGTCTCAAGGTATGGAACTGGGCCTGGCCGGTCTGTGCCCAAACAGCAAGGTTAGCTTCTTCCTGTTCTATCCCTACATGTCTGGAACCTCTCCCTTCCGCTTATACTGTCCCTGACAGGTAGGTGACCTGACCCTACACCACTCACAAGCAAAATGCGTGCCAAGCCAGGGTCTTAAATAGGCTCTGCCTGATCCAATATGGCCACCAGGGTCACATGGGGTGGCAGCATCAAACCAGATAGCTTCTCCAATGACCCAGAAAACCATAGAGCAGGGGTCTCCCAACTTTCTAAGAAAAAGAGCCAGTTTACTGTCCTTCAGGCTTTAGAGAGGCCAGGCTGTGGCCAGTGGGAGTAGAAAATTCCCCTGACATCGGTGTCCCATCATTGGTTTTAATGGAAGAAATAGTGCCCCATTGTTGGTATCAATGGAAGAATAGTGCCAATTTTTTGGTATCAATGGAAGAATAGCGCCCTATTGTTGGTATCAATGGAAGAAGAGTGCCCCATTGATGGGGTCAGTACGAGGAATGGTGCCCCATCATTGGTGTCAGTTGGTGAAATAGTGCCCCAAGGGCCAGATAAAGGTAAGCAAAGGGCCACTGCCATAAAGGAACCATGCTCCTCTTGACTTCCTCTCCCTGCAATGCCAGAGAAAGTAGACAGCCTCTGCCTACTGGCTACCTTTTCATCAGGGCTACAAAACAAATGCAAATCTAAAATCTAAATATATTTTTATATTTGCATTTGCTTCATAGCACTGATGAAGGTGGAATCTGTTTGGCCCTCGAAATGTGTTGGTTATTCTGCCATGAACCAGTATTTTTTTTCTTATTAAAAATGTTGGACTCTTGGACATTTGTTTGGCATTCGACTGTATATATGGATTCACAACTCAGAATTTTCCCCTAATTTTCAATTTCGCATTTTGAGTGCCCGCGAATCAGATCTAGCGTGCCCAGTGATAACCTGATTGGCCCATTAAAAATCTGTATCCAGCACCTTGCTTTTTACTTTGGACAAGTGTTATTCTTCCTGCCCTACTGTTTTTTGAGGGGGCAGTGTGCCAATTAGTCCAGCCTAGACCTGGCCAAGAACTCCTACTCTTCCTGAAGTATTCCGAGACATATTGCCAGGTTGGCGCATTGGCCCATTTGAGAATCTTCTGTATCTCCTTTTGACACCTTTCCCACCTGAACATACATGGCCAAGATTTAGAACATTTGGTAGGCCAGATGTCATGAGGTTAACGTTGACCATGAAAGTCCTACATGAGCTGCAATTTACCCTTTTGGATTTCAAATGGCATACCACACGGAAAGCAGAAGGACTAGCAGTATATTGTCTTTTTGTAAGTTCACTGTTGTTTTTATAAATGTGTTATTGTGATCTCTTGTAGAAACCTATTGCTGCGGTCCTGCTCCTGTCTTTGCTGTTAAAGAGGGTGACCTTGGGCTTAAGTTTGATGTCCCATTTGTGTTTGCTGAAGTAAACGCAGACGTTTATTATTACGTTACGCAAAAAGATGGCACCGTCAAACAAACACTGAACACGACGCAAGTGGGACAGAAGATCAGCACAAAGGAGTTGGGAAAAGATACCCGGGTGGACATTACACACACCTACAAGTACCCTGAGGGTAAGTTACTTAAAATCCTGTAGTCTGTGTAGCGCTACCCCTGCAGGAGCCACTTGGTAGATTGGGTTCTCTGTTATTTTGCCTCGACTCCGCGAACAACCTCAGCCCCAGGCACACCAGGTTAAGTAAATGGATTCTGTACTGTGATTGGAAACACAAATATCTGTAGGCAGGTTGCCTACAGGTATGCTGGTTTTAGTAAGTAGCTGGTCCAGGACAGGGGGGGGGGGTTAATGTGTGTGCTGCGGTTCAAGGGCTTTTTTAATCTAACCTATCCACCAGTGGTATAAATCTGGGGGAAAGCTGGGTTCGGGGCTTTTGGTCAAGCTGCACTAACAGGAACTTCTGTGGAGTAGGACTGCTGTGCCCTACAGTCTGTAGGAGGCACTGGGAATCCAGAGATCAGCCAACACTTGAAGGACGCTAGCAATGGACTACTAACTTGTAGAGGTATGCCTGGGCAGCCAGCAAGGGATAGTTGGGGTCATTCTATACCTAAAGTTCATCATGGACTGTAATGCTGAAAAACTTTTAAGTAATGTTGAATCAACTGTTCTGAGCCTGGTCTTAACCACTTCCCACCCGCCGTAGCATAATGAAGGCCGGAAAGTTGTTCAGTTATCCTGACTGGGCGTCATATGGCGTCCAGCATGATAAGCCGCTAGCATGCACCTGCGGGGTCGAGCTGCATGACGAGCGGTGGTGTGTCAGTCTGACACACCGTATCTCCGATCTTGACAAAGAGCCTCCAACGTAGGCTCTTTACCACGTGATTAGCTGTGTCCAATCACAGTGTAAATAGGAAGAACCATTAATCGGGTTTTCCTCCACTCGCACTGACAGGCGCGAGTAGAGGAGAGCCGATCCGCTGCTCTCCTAACAGGGGGGGGGATCCATCCAGGATGCCCACCCAGGACCACTAGGGATGCCCACCCAGGACCACTAGGTATGCCAAATTAATGCCAAATAGGGATGGCACTCAGTGCCCATCAGTGATGCCTACCAGTGCCTCCTGATCAGTGATGCCTTTCAGTGCCGCCTATCGGTGCTGCATATCATTTCCCGTCAGTGCTACTTATTAGTGCTGCATATAAGTGCCTCCTCTTAAGTACTGCTTCATCAGTGCCCATCAGTGCAGCTTCATCAGTGCCCATCAGTGAAGGATAAAACGTACTTACCGGTATTTACAAAGTTTTGTAACAGAAACAAAGAAAAACTTATTTATTTTTTCCAAATTTTTGGTCTTTTTTTATTTCTAGCGCAAAATCACATACCACCAAAAGAAAGCTCTATTTGCGGGTAAAAAATGATTAAAACGTTGTTTGGGTACAATGTTGTATGACCGCACAATTGTCATGCAACAGCACTGAAAGCTGAAAATTGGTCTGGGCATGAAGTTGGGAAAGTGCCCTGTATTTAAGTGGTTAAAGGGGTGCATGCTGGTTCTGGCGTATCAAAAGAACTTGGATCAGTAAAGCACATATGGGGTATGAAGCGTAGTGCCCCATACAGCAAAGGTCTTGTTAATTTTCATTTTTTGGCCTCCCTGTAATAAGGGAGAGCATTATTTGGTTAGTTAGGTCTGCTTTGGGCTCCGAAGGTATGATTACTTCTCCCTGCCTCCCAGGGGATCCTGGGACATATTGGATAATATATGCATTATGTTAATAACTCCCCAGCCAATCCCTGGTCATAATGGCAGGTGACCAGCAGGGGACTGGGGGGTATAAATAGGCAGGAGTGCAGAGCATAGAGAGCTTTTGTTCCTGGGGAAGTAAGACCAAGCCTGAGGGCTGTGGCATCCCCGGAAGTCCGCTTGGAATTACACCTACCTTTTTCTGGGGGCCTGGCTATTGCTTGGCTGGGGTACCTCTTTTCTATCCACCCGGAGTATTGCCTCCACGGGAAGCTTCCTAAGGATCCAGGACACAAGTGAATGGAGTACAGAAGTTAAATAACCTTGCACATGGCTGCACTGAGCTCAGGAAACAGTGAGTACCAGTCTTCTGGATCTAAAGACTTTCCTTAGATTTACTGGGAGATCGGCAGTTACTTTTTTTTTGTGCACTCAGGACTATATTCCTGCTGAGGAGTCCCTGTTTTGTACTTTCATCTCATCTATACACTTCAAAGGGGGTGTTTCCATCCTGAATTCTTAGTGCAGAGTTAGTGTCCTCATTTTCAAGTTTACAGTTATTGGAGTATCCCTAGGCTCACCCTCACCCTATCCAAGTTCTACCCAAAAAAAGAGCTTCAGCCTGTTTACTTTATTATGTGGGAAATGTTGTGTGCCTGGCTGCTGTGTGCCTATCAGGGAATTGAACTCGGGATCAAACTGCTAGACCAGTCTGTGCGCTACAAAACAGCCAACTCATCCAATTCTCCAATTATTGGTGCTGCGGAGTCACGGGAAGTGACGTGGTTGGAGATTTTGGTGGAGTTGGGGTTTTCGGCAGAACACCGGAGTGATGTCATGATGTAATTTCCAGTCTACAGCGGAATTAAACAATTATTTTTATTTTTTTTCATATTTTGCTTTCAACTGCTTCAGATTCGCGCTATAACCGAATGGCGGCTACATCGCAGATCTGCTTTGCCGGGAGTACGTCTATTGACGTCCTCCCCTTTGCAGCCTCACCATGCCCCCCTGAAGGGTGCGCACACGCTGTGATCACCCGAGTTATTGAGACCCGAGTAAGGGGCCAGTCCTGGCCCTTTACCATGTGATCAGCTGTCAGCCAATGACAGCTGATCAGGTGATGCAAACAGATGCAAAAAAATCGTTTTTTTTCTTTTCACGCTGACAGCGTGAGGAGAAAAAAAGCCGATCACCAGCTTCTGTTTGCAGGGACATCGGTCCCGAAGAGGAAGAGCCTCATGTGCCCACCAGTACCACCTGCCAGTGCCACACAGTGCCCACCAATCAGTGTCCTTCAGTGCCACCCATCAGTGCAGCCTATCAGTGCCCATCCGTGTAGCCTCATCAGTGTACATAAATGAAGGAGAAAAACTACCTGCTTGCAAAATTTATTAACAAAATATAAAAACGGTTTTGTATTTTTTTTTTTTTATCATTCAAAACGAAAACAAAAAACCCAGAGGTGATCAAATACCACCAAAAGAAAGCTCTATTTGTGGGTAAAAAAATATAAAAATTTTATTTGAGTACAGTGTTGTATGACCGCGCAATTGTCATTCAAAGAGTGACAGCGCTAAAAGATGAAAATTGGTCTGGGCAGGAGGGGGGTTCAGGTACCCAGTAAGCAAGTGGTTAAAAGGTAAAAGAGAGATTTGAGCGCTTTTTGACCCCTGGTCTCTCCATAAAGAGGAATTGTCATTCTTATTTCTATTACAAGGGATGTTTACATTCCTTGTAATAAGAATAAAAGGGATTAAAAAAAAAAAAAGGGACAGTGTAAAAATAAAAAAAAATAATTGTAAAGCTCCCCCATCCCTCTGTGCTGGCGTGCAGAAGCAAATGCATATTTAAGTCGCGCACGCATATGTAAACAGTGTACGCACCACACACGTGAGGTATCGCCGCGAACATTAGAACGAGAGCAATAATTCTAGCGCCAGACCTCCTCTGTAACTCTAAAAATGTAACTTGTAGAAATGTTTAAAGCTTCACCTATGGAGTACCGTAGTTTATTGCCATTCCATGAGTGTGTGCAATTTTAAAGCACGACATGTTGGGTATCTATTTACTTGGCCTAACATCATCTTTCATATTTTACAAACAAATTGGGGTATATATTTGTTTAATTCATTGAATTGTATTTTTTCCAAAAAAATTGTATTTGAAAAACTGCTGCACAAATACGGTATGTGGCATAGTAAATTGATCGCCATTTTATTCCCTAGGGTCTCTGTAAAAAAAAATATATATAATGTTTGGGGGTTATAAGTAATTTTCTAGCAAAAAATACTGATTTAAACTTGTAAATACAAAGTGCCAGAAAAGGCCTGGTATCACGTAACTGGTGCTAGAGGCCAATGGAGAGAGAGGGCTTCCCTTACGGCTAAGTTCCAGACCCCCATGAGGGTGGAAACAGGAGAGGTCAGGCCCAAAGTAGCACAGGTCTCCTGCTGGACTGTATACAGGAGGTTCCAGAGTACAGCTGGTATGCTGGCGTAAAATCAGCAGACAGGTGGTGCCTGTGAGGTGTTTCAGTATTCGGATAATGCTGAGATTGGAGCGTGGTCAGAAGGAAGCCTAGGTCATGAGCCGGGTGGGTAGGAGAGCAGACGTGGTCAGGTGAATAGCCGAGGTTGAACACAGGAAGCAAACAGTAGACAGGTCAAGGACAAGCCGGGTCGGTAACAGGAGACACAGGAATATCACAGCGAACGCACTGGAGGAGCCGAAGATCAACCAGCAACTAAAGCTACTAGCAGACTTCCTTATTTAGGCTCATGTGACCTGCTGGAAGAGATGTTGGATCCTAAAGTCCTTCTCCTGCCATAAGTGCTGGTAGGGATGCTGGGTCCTAGAGCCCTTCTCCTACTGTTGGTTCCCTGACACCAGGTCTTCAAGTAGCTAGGCTATAGCAGTATAGAATTGAGTTTTAGGCAGCTAGATCAGAGCAAACCTGGTAATCCACAAAATCAGCAACAAGCAACGGCCATAGAAAACAGTAACAGCAACGATCATCAATACTGCGATAACTCCTCTGTAAACAGTCGGTTATATCCGCTTTAGAGTGCACTCTATATGAGTAGCAGTGATTACATTTAAGGGACAAAGATGGGCAAAAAAGACCTGACAGAGTTTATAACCCTACCCTCACTTTCTCTATTCAAAATGAAACTTTTTTTTTTTTAGTTCTACCTACTTTAAGAGGCGTCCACAAATAAGACTTGATAAATGAATGACATTTTCATTGTACCTAGGAGAATATGTCTGGGAATTGATAAATTGAAAAAGCAGACTCAGAATACAGTTCCAGGTATATAATTGGACTGACGTAATGTGAACACATGCTGTACTGGGGTTGGCAATGGAGTTCACGCTCAGACTTTACACTCTCCTGCATTCTCCGATCCCTATGGTTAATTATAGGACTTTTGTACACGTTTCTGCCAGATTCATAAACCAGCAGCAGAAACAGACATATTAAACTCATGCTCCTTGCTGCAAATGTTCTCATTTATAAGGCCAACGTAGAATATGGGAGCCATGGGGAGACATTAAAGCTTAATTCTAGGCGAACCGCTACATACACTGTTTTATATATATATATATATATATATATATATATTTATATATATATATATATATATATATATATTCATATATAGGGATCTATCTATATATATATATATATATATATATATATATATATATATATATATATACTGGAGATGCTATTACCAAATG
>CM053037.1:163799779-163937279 GCA_028564925.1 Lithobates sylvaticus
TGTTGTCTGTGTTATTCTTTTAAAGTTGCATATTAAATGTCATCGAAAATGAATCAAATACAGAAATAAGTCTGAAAGTTGCTATTGAACCAGGTCATGCTGTGGCTAGTAGTAGTAACATTCAACTGGACTAGTTCCGATGTTGAAGACATTCTACTACCCATTCAAAGTGGTTTCTTCAGTTCTGACTTAGCTCTGCAACTATGAGATCAGGAAAGCAACGAAGATGATTAAAGACTACCCTAATCTTGTACAGTTCAGCTGACAGTGGAGCTTTTTCATTTCCATCATAAGTACAGAAAAGAAAAAAAATTTCAGGACCATTGGTAAGTCTCTTTTTTTTTTTATTGCGGAAAAGTGACCTTTTGGTCAGGTACTGTAAGGCTTTTGGTCCAAAATGTTTCCTGAATCTGGAAAAACTAAGGCTCGATTCACATCCATGCATGTTGCTTTTGAGCATTTCTGCAGTGCTTTTTGCCCAGACCCCTCCCAAATGGCATTGGGTCCCATCCAAAATCCATACCAGACCCTTATCTGAGCTTGCAGCCCGGCAGGTCAGGAAAGGGTGGGGACGAGCGAGGGGACCCCCCTTCCTCCTGAACCATACCAGACCGCATGCCCTCAAATGGTGGGGTGGGTGCCCAAAGCACCCTGTCCCAATGTTGATGGGGACAAGGGCCTCTTCCTGGCGACAACCCTGGCCTGGTGGTTGTTGGGGTCTGCGGGCGAGGGGCTTATCGGAATCTGGAAGCCTCCTTTAACAAGGGGGCCGCCAGATCCCCCCCCCCCCCCCATGTGAATGGGTATTGGGTACCCGTAGTCATTCACCAAAAAAAGGAATGTAGTGTGACAAAAGACACTAGACCGTTTTTGACAAGTCCTTTATTAAAAATGTCTTCTTTTTCCTCCTCTGGGCTTCTCCCACTTCTTCCTCCGGTCTTTTTTCTCCCACTTCTTCTTCCGGTCTTCTTTCTCCTGTCTTCTTTGTCCGGTGTTCTTCTTCCTCCGCCGCCGCTCCTGCCGACGACCCTCCTCCTATGCTGCATCCCGCTGATCTGTCCACACCGATGTCAAGCATGATCATAAAAGATCATGACATTGCCTTGTGACTATATTCCACATCCACAGACCAAGGCTAGAAACATGGCAATTGTGGCATTATATGGCATTCTGATTTGCCCACTATATTGGTGATTGGTCTGTACTAGTCTTCAGTCTCTCTCTCTCTCTCTAACTGAAATACCATACAATAAGAGGATCATGATCGTCTACAATATATGTCTGTGGACCAAATTAGTGTTTACCTGTCAAAATATCTGACTCTGTTCAGACAATTTTGTGATTCACACACCTCTGCCACACTACACAACCAGGAGTATTACATTACTTTCTATATTACAGCTAAGTAATAGAGCACCTCTCTATCTCAGGCTGCAGAATAGACAGTGAGGGAGCAGAATGACAATGTTGAACAGCAATGTGCAATGCAATCGAGCCCCAGCAGACCCTGCTGCTCTCCCTTTCTCAGTTCTGTTGTGCAAGGGGTTATAGGCAGACAGTGCAAAGTTCCTTTAACACAGGCGATCCGCCCGACGGACTCCGCTTTGCTCAGCGGGGGGGATCGATCCGCTGATCCGGCGTAGGACAGGTCCGTCTCCGCTCACTGCAGTAGTGTATTTAGGTTTTGTGCTGCCCTAGGCCTGACTAAACTCGTGCACCCCCTAATTTAAATATGACCCACCCCTTCATGTCAAGGCCACACCCCTTGGTGTTTAAGACCCGCCCTGAAATTTTCGAGTGGGGACACTAGTTCTGAGGGCCGGGGGGGGGGGGGGGCAATGGATTTGCTTAATTTGCATAGATTTCCTCTCACTTCCTGTTTGGCTATGGGGCAGGAAGTGAAGGTAAATCTCTGCAATGGGACAGGGATGGTAAAAAATAAACTGACAGGGGCTCTAACCCTCCCTTACTGTATTCAAAATGAAAAAAAAAAGTTCTACTTTAAAGCGGTTCTGCACTACCAGATTCAAAAAATTTTTTTTGGTCTATCCATCTTCAATCTAATACTAATAAAAGCAACTTACTTCTTTAAGTTCAGCAGCGTTGCTTCTTCCGTTTTTCTTTATAACGATAACTTATAAAGACATCTCCTGAGCGATGCCATTTTGCTTGTGGGCATTTGATACCCACAAGCGAACACTTCCTGGTTCCCTTCTTGTTCCCTTACCAGCATGCATTGCCGGTTCCCGCGCATGCTCAGTAGCCTCACAGCTATGAGTGGCGTAATCGGGACAGTTCCATGGCAACGGGTGACGTCCGTGACGTCACGCCATGCAAATCACGTGAGATTTCGCGTCGGAACCCCCGCAAAGTCTCCTGGGATTGATTACACGAGATCCCAGGAGACACAGCGAACTGGACAGGAACTGACGACGATCACCGCTAAGAGCCCGCCCACCCCCACAGGGAGAAGAATACAGATGAAGCCATCAGTAAAGGTAAGTTTAAAAGATGCAGAATTGAACCATCAATTCTGTCATCTTGAATGCTAGGGAAGCCATAGAGACATACTTCTATGGTTGGGTGCAGAACCGCTTTAAGCACAAATTTCTGATAATTTTATGGAGAGGACCAAGAAGATATATCCATGCCAATGGTGCACCAGAAATCATATAGCACAGTGAGGAAGGTTTGTGGTCCAGGATGATAGGACAGTCAAAATTAGAAGCGGCGCCCCCCCCCCCCCCCCACAGTTGCAGAATGCCAGCCGTCCGCATACCGGAAGCAGTGCAGACGCTTTACGGGGCGCTAGACTAATTTGCCTCTCAGCCCATAAGACTGGCGCTACACTAACAGTGTAGCACAAGCTGGCGGGGACTCTTTCCGTGCTGCCCCCCTGTAAAGTGCTGCCATAGGCCTGGGCCTTGTCTGCTTAGGCCAGGATACAGCGTTGGCTCACTGTGCAGAGACTGACTGTCCGAGCCCGGCTCTCCTCTATGGGGGATCGGATGAAAACGGACCGCCTGTCTGTTTTCATCCGATCCGCCAGACGGATGGAAAATAGCACCACCATCCCTCTGAATTGGGTGGGCAGGATCAGAAAGGATAGCAGCAGGTGTCAGCGAACATGTGACCGCTTACATCCGCCTCTCCATAGGAGTGAATGGAGGCTCCGATTTAGGTCCGCCTGAAAACTGACCTGATTGGAAAGCCCGTGTAAAAGGGACCTAAAGACAGAGGTTAGGGACTTGTACTCGCTCTATTATAAAGAAAATTCCACCAACCTTTTTTTTAGTTCTCATTTGAATGGGAATGGATTATAATCTCTGTATGAATAGGTATACACTAAAAGTCTTTAAAAACCTTTGTAGGCTTTTCCGGGAAATTTGCGGTCATGTTTTATTTTTTCCATTATTCGTGCTGGATATACACAATGAGGGAGATTTATTAACCACCTGATTACTTTGCACTTAAACCCCCCTCGTGACCAGACCAATTTTCAGCTTTTGGCGCTGACGCACTTTGAATGACAATTGCGCGGTCATACAACACTGTACCCAAATGAAATTTTTATCATTTTTTTTTCCCACAAATAGAGCTTTCTTTTGGTGGTATTTAATCACAGCTGGGGTTTTTATTTTTTGCTAAACAAACAAAAAAAGATGGAAAATTAAAAAAAAAAAAAAAATCATGTTTAATAGTTTGTTATAAAATTTTGCAAACAGGTAATTTTTCTGCTTCATTGATATGCGCTGATGAGGCGGCACAGGCGGGCACTGATAGGCTGCACTGGTGGGCACTGATAGGCTGCACTGATAGGCTGCACTGGTGGGCACTGATAGGCTGCACTGGTGGGGACAGATAAGTCGGTACTGATGGGGACAGCAAAGATGGCACTGATGGGCACGGATGGGTGGCACGGATGGGCACTAATGGGTGGCACTGATGGGGGGCACTGATGGGGGGCACTGATGGGCACTGGTAGGTGACACAGATGAGCACTGGTAGGTGACACAGATGAGCACTGGCAGGTGACACTGATGTGCAGCACTGGCACTGTGGGCACTGAGAGATGGCACTGTGGGCACTGAGAGATGGCACTGTGGGCACTGGTAGGCGGCACTTTAATGGGCAAAGGTGGGCACAATTGATTGGGCACATTGCAGTGAGAGGGACTGATGTCCCTCTCACTGCCGCCGGTGATCGGCGGCTGTCAGCGCGAGGAGGAAAAAAAGCCTATTACCGGCTCTGTTATCACATGATCAGCTGTCATTGGCTGACAGCTGATCACATGGTCTCACAGACTCGCTGATCACAGAGCGCGCCGCGCGCGCCCTTCAGGGGGCGCGCAGGCAGCTCGTGTCCGGGACGACGTCAATAGACGTCGTCCCGGCACAGTAGATCCGCGCTGTAGCCGTCATTTGGCTATAGCGCGGGTCTAAGGTAGTTAAAACTGGAGCGCTCAGAATCTGGTGCAGCTGTGCATGGTAGCCAATCAGCTTCTAACCTAAAGTGGCAGTAAATCACAGTTGAATGTGATGAGAGGGCGCTGAGAGGGCTTCCATCTTCACCTGGTCTTTTCAGGTTCGTATCCTCCAGCTACATGAGTGGCCAGGGGAGTGATAATGTCATTCTTGCGAGGGAGCCGCCGTTTACGGCACAGTGTCTGAAGGTCCGGCACGGGAACCCGGACCTTCAGAACTATTGCACCGGTGCTGTCACTGGCTGCATGCACTCTGGTATCTCCTAAACTGTGCAAATGTAGGAGATATTCACTGCCACAGCCTTATTATGGGCTTGAATGGTAAATAATGTAGCACTAAAAAGTGAACACATATATCAATATATAAGTGAATGGTGCGAAAATCAATTATAAGGAATAACACAAATGAAAATGTGAAAAAGTCCAATGGAAATGAAAGTCCTGGGAAGGGTCATATGCGTCAACCACCAAATGATGATAAATCAAAGATGGCATACGCTGGCACTGTCCGGCATGGGAAGCATCAAGGATGGTACATCTTCAACCAAGAAAGGGGAAGTATATCTACTCTTACCGGAACAGGTGGACTCGAATGTCAGCGACAACGAGTCATAAAGGCAAGGATGCCGGGATCGGCGGATCAACGGAACTCCAAGCGACCCAGGGCCTCCAAACACGACTCCAGGGGTGTTCTGGACAACCACCCAACCCGAACCTCAGATGAATAGAACACCAGGCTGGACCTTAGGCATGGAAAGACCGACTGGACCGCAAAGGAACACTCATCCGGAACGTTATGCAAAGAAAAAATGCTTCCATATGGTGTAGGTAAAAAAAAAGTTTTTTTTATTTCTAAAAACCGGCATGCATCCATAAGAATAAAAACTGTGATCACAGAGTAAAAATGAGGGCAATGTGAGGAGCAGAAAGCCAAGCCTGACGTGTTTCGTCCCAAAGGACTTCAACTGGGGCATATTATGGGCTTACCTGTAGGCATAAGTGGTAAAACAGCATTTTCTACTACTTAGCCCTGGTTCACATTGCAGCAATTTGGCATGCGATTTGACATGTCAAATCGCATGCCAAATCGGCGGCTATTGCCAGCAATGGCACCGTTCGAATTGGTGCGACTCCGACATTGTGGCGCCGCACTGATTCCCAAAACTAGTTTCTGTACTACCTTTGGAGACTTTGGGGTGCAAGTTCCATAGACATCTGTGCAGAAACCCACATGGATGTCTCTGAAATATCCCCCGAAGTTGGGACTGATATGCGGGAATGAAATCGTGCGAGTTCAGCTGAACTCGCACAATTTCATTCCCACTGTCAGTGCGAACCTGGGCTCAAGCTTGGTCAATGAAGCTTTGACAATAAAAACTTGAAGCTGATTGGTTTCTATGCAGGCCTGCAAGAGATTGTGCATGCTCCAGTTTTAGTAAATCTCTCCCCCCCCCCCCCCAATCTCTCTCTCTGCGCTGTTCAAAGTATCCTGATTTTATTTACAGCATGTTGGATTTCTAAGTCTTGGGACTTTTTGCAACTCAAGTTGCTTATCTAGCACGGGTAGTCTCTTTTTCCGAAAGTATAGCGACGTACCTTCCAACTTAGATGATGGTTTGTGTCTGCACTTGGATTTTTTTATATTTATTACAGGTACTTGTATAGCTCTGTCAATTTATGCAGCACTTTACATATCAATTGTACATTCACATCAGTCCCTGCCTTCAAGAAGCTTACAATCTAAGGTCCCTAACTCACATTCACGGGCCAATTTTCCTACCAGCATGTCTTTGGAGTGTGGGAGGAAACCAGAGTACCCAAAGGAAACCCACACAGGCACAGGGAGAATATGCAAACTTCCAGGAAGGAAGTGCTGTGGTTGGGAATTGAAAAGGGTGACAGGGGAGGGAGCTCCAGCACACAGCCTGTGATTGACAACCTCAGGTCTGTTCCTGTGTGCTGTTTTTTGGGGGGGGGGTCCCTTTTCCTCCAATCAGTTCTCAGAGCTCTCCTCACTGAGCTCTATATAGTGTAATTTCAGCTCTATACCCCTTGTTATCTGACAGTGCAGACAAGCTTTATAAATTCTGCACTTTGATCAGTTGTAGAGGAGAAAATACTGCAGATAAACAGGTACAACTTATGCAGGAGGATTTGTTTCATCTCTGTATATCAGCTCAGACTACTCACTTCACTGGATATTAGACATGTGCACAACAAAAAAATTTGTTTATTTTCGTTTCCGAAAAAAATTGGTTTATTTTCGTTTCGTTTTTTTTTTCGTTTCCGTTGATTCGTAACGATT
The DNA here is from genome assembly GCA_028564925.1 of Lithobates sylvaticus. Classification (NCBI taxonomy): domain Eukaryota; kingdom Metazoa; phylum Chordata; class Amphibia; order Anura; family Ranidae; genus Lithobates; species Lithobates sylvaticus. The sequence goes on from CM053037.1 coordinate 163,806,568, forward strand.
CGTACATTCGTAAGTCGTCGGTGTTCATATTCGTAACGATTCGTACATTCGTAAGAGTTATTTTTCGTTGATTCTTTTTTTCGTTAGTTTAATTTTCGTTTATTAGTTTATTCAAAATTCGGACGCATTCGTATTTATTCGTACATTCGTAACATTTGTAGATTCGTAATCGGAGCATAATTCATAATTTTATGTAATGTGTATGCTATTATTACATTTTAATAATTTACGAATCGAAAAAAAAAAGTTACGAATCTAATAAAAAAGTTACGAATGTACGAATTTTTTCGTTCAATCTATTCGAAGCACGTTAAGCAGCACCATTGTAAGGGACACGGAAAATTACCAATTCAACAAAAAAAAAAGTTACGAAAGTACAAATTTTTTTCGTTCATTTTCGTTGTTCCTTTTTTCGTTTTTCGGATTTTCTTCATTCGTACATTCGTTGTTTCTAATTTGTTTTTTTCGGATTTTCGTTGTTTTTCGGATTCGTTCGATTCAAACGATTCGTTCATTCGTACGAAAACGAACGAACGGAAAAAAACTAAACGAATTGCACATGTCTACTGGATATATTTGAGGGTTTACAACCACTTTAAGCAAGCCATACATTATACAATTTTCTTTCCTTCAACCACAGGTTGAAGGAAAGAGAATTGCTCCATTTCCCCATCAACACATTCAGTGTGGATTGGGGGAACCCCTCCTGCTGCGCTATTGAATTCTGTAAGCAGGAGGTTTCCCTGCCATCAGAATATAGCTATAGCCACTAGCAGTGATTGCACGAAAAGAACCCGACAGGCTGGTTGTACTGAAGTTGAATGATTGATCGATTTCAGTACAACCAGCCTGTCCATAGACAGATTAAAATTCAGTAGACACCATTGTTGTGTGCAGCCTATTGCATTAGGGTGTGCATCCCAGAGCACAAACACATATACGCGCACGCATATCAGCGGAGCAGTTGACAGTGTCGGTAGAGCAAACATTGGTGCCAGTAGGGCAGTGGACAGTGTCAGTAGTTTTTATTTACAATTTTTTTTTTCATTATTTTGTAAAAAAAATTTAAAAGCCCCATTATGGGGCTTTGGTGAAATATTAAGGGTCTAAATAGACCCCTGATGCCTCAATTTTGAGACAGAGAAAGAGACAGATATTCCCCAGTCCCTTTCTCTGCAGTCTGCAGTAATTCTAGTTTACTATGCTTCAGTTAAGAATGAAAACAGGAGCGATCAGTATAGATCACTCACTGTTTCTTTCAGAAAAGGAAGGGGTCGGTTAATTAAATATTTACCAGTCCCTTCCCTGCTCCTGACAGAAGAGGAGGGAAGGTGGCAGCACTGCAGGGGGAAGAGACAGCAGGGGGAATTAGCACCACATAGGATGATTAGGGTGTGCCCAGGCACATCCGGCACACCCTTTGCGCACGCATATGGTAGGAATTGGCTGGATTTCAGTCCGTCTATGACCAGCCTTAAAAGGAGCAGTAGAGAGTTTCTTCTGAAAAAAAAATTATTATTTTTCATCCAAGGCAATAGAGGAGGTTACTTAAGCAGGTAGTTCAGTGACCCACTGATGCCTTGGCTCTCACCTTTCATAGAGACTGTTATGAGATATGCTACTGAGTGAGTGACAGCAGAGGTTAGTCCCATATACCAATGACATACCTCCCAACATTTTGAGATGGGAATGAGGGACACCTACTACCAAACGTATGTAGGCATAGGACACGCCCCCTGCCACACCCCCTTAAAGGAGAATTAACCAAGGAAAAGGTTAATTAAATCCACAAAGGTTTTTTTACCACCACTTTTCCTTTATATTGGCTTTTAAAATTTACAAATGCAGCCATTTAGAAATTGGATGAAATGTTTAGAACTGGGAAACAGTTTTTGAAAGATAAAACGTGCATTTTATATACAACTATATAGATCAGACCAAAATGAGGGACAAATGAGGAGGGACAGAGGGACAGAGGGGCATTGCTCCAAATCAGGGACAGTCCCTCGAAATCAGCGACAGTTGGGAGCTATGCAATGAGGCTGGTGCACTTTATATGTCACTGCTACTTTTTTATACTGAGCTTTGCACTGCATAAATACAAGATTGAATGTTGTTTTCCATTTTTGGCTCCATTTGTTTTGTACATTTTGCTTCCCATCAACCTTCAGAAGGCTCAGTAATGTGTGCGTGCCTATTCATCATATCCATCTGTCCTCGCAGGCGCGTTGTCAGCGCGATGAGGTTCTCTTGTTCCCACACTGCTCAGTGACTGGCTCCTTCTGCCTAATATGGTCACACTTCGAGAGGGAGGAATGTCTTCTTGCAACACTCTTTATACAAAAATTCTACGATTGTAATAACTTTTCTCCAGAAACACAACGACCAGCATTGATCTGTAAACTGTTAAAAAGGTGAACTCCAGGCAAACTTTAAAAAAAACGCCAAATTCATGCAGTTTTGTATTTATTACAAAATTATTAGAAGCAGTTTTAAATGCTTTTGTAGCGCAAGTATCCGCAAGTAGAATGGGATCCCCCACCCTGCACAGCCAGGCACACTGAATTTCCACAAGCTCACTTGAGTTAAAGTGGTTGTAAACCCTTACAGACCACTTTAACCTACAGGTAAGCCTAGATTAAGTCTTACCTGTTGGTGCTTGAAATATCTCCTAGACCTAAACGGTCTAATGCCCCGTACACACGGTCGGAAATTCCGACCACAAAATCCGTCTGATTTTTTCCGACGGATTTTGTCCGACACTGGTGTTGCATACACGCGGTCGGACAAAGTTGTCGGAAAATCCGATCATTCTGAACGTGGTGACGTTCGTTGTGTACGACGGAACTACGTAGAGGCTAGTAGCCAATAGCTTTGGTCTTCTAATGTGATCTGAGCATGCGTAGCACTTTGTTCGTCGGAATTCGCTACACACGATCAGAAAAAGTCCGATCGGACTTTGTTGGAAAATTTGAGAGCAGGATCTAAAATTTTTTCCGTCGGAATTTCCGATGGAAAAAGTCCGATCGAGCCCACACACGGTCGGATTTTCCGACAACATGGTCCGATAGGACATTTTCCGTCGGAAATTCCGACCGTGTGTACGGGGCATTAGAGATAGTTGAAAATCGCCGTACAACGATTTCTTCTGCGCATGCGCCGGAGTTAAAAAGGGCACGCTGTGCCGTTTCTAGCTCAGGTCATGCCGTTACTGGCGGCTCCCGCATGCATGTGCGGGAGTGACGTCACGCGACTCCGTCCAGTCACAGAGCCGGAGTTTGCGGCCCCCCAGAAGGAAGAGGGGTGAAGCATGGACGCTCGCTGCTAGCGAGGAAGACAGGGACATCACAGGCTTCTCCTGCAGGTAAGTGTCACATAATGGGCTACTATGCATAGTAGCCCATTATGCTTTACCTTTGCAGGGAAACAAAGAGGAAGTAAAACCCACCAGGGTTTACTTCCTCTTTAAAGAACAGTCTGTGGCTTTGTTTTTTTCTGTTTTTTTTTGAGGGGTATAACTTGGATAGGGATGGGAGATTATGGGATGCCCACTTGACTTCAAAACAGACTTCCGGGACAACTCAGCCAACTCAGCCAACAGTGGACTTTAGCCAGCCATTGGCCAAAATAGCTTTGTCCATACTATCTATATAGGCAAAAACAAAAGATGCACATGGGCAAGGGACAATCCCTAGCATACTCTCCAGCTAGTCAGCAAAAAAGCCTAAAAGCAGAAGCCCAGATATTACCCTAGGCAGCTGAAGACCCCATTGTAAATCTCTACTAGTGTTGAGCGAACGGTTCCTCCTGTTTGGGTGTTCGCTGCACACCCACATTTTCTGTGCATTTGGCAGGATGTTCACCCGCCGAGCGCACAGACTAAATGTTGTTAAGAAGCGGGGCCAGGAAGCAGACCGCCGCAACCTTAACAACGAATGAGTCATCAGCTGTTAGCGGGCTTCCCCTCTGACAGCTGAAAGAAAATTTAAAAAATTGCTGGCAATACAGAACCTAAAACAAATGTCATTGGCCGGCAATTGCAACTGCGAGTCTATTTAAATGTGATTTGACTCATTTTTTTTTTCTTCATTTTTGCTGCAGCATGTTCTATACATGCTACAGACTTTCAGACTAATGCCTCGTACACACGAAGGGACTATCCCGCGGAATTGTCCGCTGGACTCGAGTCCGCCGGACAATCCCCTCGTGTGTCCTTCGACTGACTTTTTTTTCCCAAAAGTCCGGCGGACTAGGTTTTAAGTTTTGTTTTAAAATTATCCGCTGGACTTGGCAGTCCGGTGGACAATACGGCCGTCTGTAGTATGGTCCGGCGGACCAAAAAGGACGCATGCTCAGTAGCAAGTATTTTTCTAGTATTTTTCTTTTTCTAGTCCCGTCGTACGTGCTGTACGTCATCGCGTGAACCGCCGGACTTTTAGCGTGATCGTGTGTGGTCAAGTCCGTTAGCTTTCAAGTCCGGCGAAGCCCAGCTGGAAAGTCCGGCGGTTTGGCCGCTGGACTATGTCCGGCGGACAAAGTCCCTTCGTGTCTACACGGCATAAGGGGGATCCCCCAGGCACTATGTTGAAAGGAATTTTTCATTTTTTTTCTTTTTTTTCCTTTCACTTTAGGCATCATAAAAATCACTGCTCCTTTACCACCTCAATACTGGGCACTTTCACCCCCTCCTTGACCAAGCCATTTTTCAGCTTTCAGCGCTGTCGCACTTTGAATGACAATTGCGCGGTCATGCAACGCTGTACCCAAATTAATTTTTTTCCCCACAAATAGAGCTTTCTTTTGGTGGTATTTGATCACCTCTGCGGTTTTTATTTCTTGCGCTATAAACAAAAGAAGAGGGTTTGAAAAAACACAATATTGTTTACTTTTTGCTATAATAAATATCCAATTATTTATTTATTTTTTAAACAGATTTTTTCCTCAGTTTAGGTCAATATGTATTCTTCTGCATATTTTTGGTAAAAAAAAAAATTGCAATAAGCGTATATTGGTTTGCGCAAAAGTTATAGCGTCTACAAAATAGGGATAGATTTATAGCATTTTTATAATTTTTTTATTTTTTTACTAGCAATGGTAGCAATCTGCGATTTTTATCATGACTGCGATATTGCGGCGGTCATATCGGACACTTTTGACACATTTTTGGGACCATTCACATTTATACAGCGATCCGTGCTATAAAAAAAAGCATTGATTACTGTGTAAATGTGACTGGCAAGGAAGGGGTTAACACTAGGGGGTGATCGAGGGGTTAAATGTGTATCCTGGGAGTGATTCTAACTGTGGGGGGGAGGGGACTGACTGGGGGAGGTGACCGATCGGTGTCTCTATGTACAAGGGACACACCATCAGTCTCCTCTCCTCTGACAGGACGTGGATCTGTGTGTTTACACACACAGATCCACGGTCCTGCTCAGTTACTGTGTAGAAATGGGAACAGAGGGGCGCCAGACTTTGATGATAATTTTATGACGTTTGAAGAAATCGATGAAATAATTAATTGATTAAATGCATAAATATAAATGTATAAATATACCACAGATTTAAAAGGAATAATTTTTTATGGATAAATTAACTGAAAAATGAATTAAGAATATTATTATTAAATTATTTGCAATTGGTAATCAATCGATTATTATAAATTATAATGAGTTAATAAGATGGTGAAAATGGATAAAGGAAAGGACTCTATGCTAGATATAAATTTAAGGTTCTAAGTTATATCATGACAAAAAATCGAATCTTCAGATAATAAATGGTTAATGGGTAATGATGGTAATACCTACTGGGTACATATGTGTGCACACATATGATCATACATATACACAAAATAAAAAATAAAAAGTAAAAAAATAATAACAAATTATATAATTTAATAAGGGGGGTAAAAACAAAAACAAAAAGGGGGGTGGTAAAAAAAAAAAACACTGGAAAATGGAGAGTGTTTTTAAAAAACACTGGTCTATACTACAGCAAGACCCACATTTAAAAAACACTATTCCTACAGTGCCACAATTTGCCTATAGGAAGGCTCCGAATATAAAAGGGAAAGTCGCTCCTAGCAAAATTAAATCTGCCCAATCTATATCCAATAACATTCAACTAACACTCATTCCTCTTGTGGGCATGTTTCAGTGTAAGAAATCCCTGTGCCTGACTTGTGCTCATATCCAACATGGTCAAAAATCCTTTGCTCATAAGGGTAAGACATACACATTCAACACCTTCCATAACTGTTCTTCCATGTTTGTGGTTTACTGTCTAGCTTGTCCTTGTGGCATGCTATATGTGGGCCGTACAATCAGGGCCCTTAGAGCCAGATTTGGGGAAAATCGCAGATTTGTCGATGCTGGTCTCCCTAAACATAGTGTCCCCCGCCACTTTCTGGTAAATCATAAGCAATCATCCAAGGATCTAAAAGTTTGGGTCCTTGAATCAATTCCAGATAAATTTTCCCCAGCAGAACGTTTCAAAAGGCTGTGTCGTCAGGAAACATATTGGATTTTCACTTTGGATACCATGTCGCCTAGAGGAATGAACGAGGAGATCGAAATCAGCACTGTTATTTGAAAGGTGCTGGTGTGATTATTTTATTATTATTATTATTATTATTATTTATTATTATTTTATTTTTTTTTTATTTTTTATTTTTTTTCCCCCGTTCATTCCTCAGTGAGTCGCTTGGTCACTGGTTGGTGGAGGAAACTGGGTATCCATTCAACAGCTCATATTGGGCAATAAACACAAATTTGCCACCGCCCCCCTTTTTTTTTTTTACCACCCCCCTTTTTGTTTTTGTTTTTACCCCCCTTATTAAATTATATAATTTGTTATTATTTTTTTACTTTTTATTTTTTATTTTGTGTATATGTATGATCATATGTGTGCACACATATGTACCCAGTAGGTATTACCATCATTACCCATTAACCATTTATTATCTGAAGATTTGATTTTTTGTCATGATATAACTTAGAACCTTAAATTTATATCTAGCATAGAGTCCTTTCCTTTATCCATTTTCACCATCTTATTAACTCATTATAATTTATAATAATCGATTGATTACCAATTGCAAATAATTTAATAATAATATTCTTAATTAATTTTTCAGTTAATTTATCCATAAAAAATTATTCCTTTTAAATCTGTGGTATATTTATACATTTATATTTATGCATTTAATCAATTAATTATTTCATCGATTTCTTCAAACGTCATAAAATTATCATCAACTCTTAATCAGCAAGCTTTTTACTCATATTTAAATTCACTTCGGTCACCAACTATCTCTTTAAATCTGTCCATTGATTGATGGGCTGGTCAGCCCATCAGATCTCTCTGTTTCTATTTCCTCTGTATTTAAGACTGCCAGGTTTGTCCAGCCAATCATGGTCTGATGAAGAAGCTGTAGCTTCGAAATGCATTACCAATTCTTGCCACTGTGAATAATCACATTCCCTGCTCCTCTGAAGTCACGACCAGCTGCTTCTTGTTTCCTGCTTCCTGGTTCCCAGCATTCTCTGGATCTCTGTAAGATCACCCCAGTGCCCCAGGCTGCAAAGGGAAGACATCTATGAGACTCCAGGACTGGCGATTTTTCACCACATACTGAACTCATCTAATTTAACCTGTGAGTTACTACTTGCTTTTATTAAATATATGATTTATACTGCACTAAGTCTGGCGCCCCTCTGTTCCCATTTCTACACAGAGCCCATCGCTTCACTCTAAGGGAGCTGCCTCCAGGTGCTAATCATACAAGATCTTGGATCATTTATGGACATTATATTTTAAACAAATGTTTTAATATTATGTGTGCTTATTCATACGCACACACATTTTATGTATACCTATATTCCAGTTGCTATATAATTTTATGTTATCACCATATCTAGCGCCGCTGTTCACCCCTGTTTTTACTGCTCAGTTACTGGGCAATCGTGGGTGCCCGGCGGACATCGCGGCCGCCGGGCACGCGCATCGGGTCCCCAGTGACGGGAAGCGATCACATCATATGTTGGCGGCCCAGAACGAGAGCTGCCTTGTCCCGCCGTCATAGGACAGTGGGTGGGCAGCTAGTGGTTAAAAACGATTGTTTTCAAAAAAAATATTTGCATTGATACATGTCCCCCAGGGCAGTACCCGGGCCCCATACCCTTTTTATGCCCAATAACTTGCATATATGCCTTCAAAATAGGGACTTTTGATCTTTCATGTTCGGGTCCCATAGACTTCAATGGAGTTCTTTTTATGTATTCGGGAGTTCTGGTGTAAACCGAACCGGACAGTTTTCGGCCCATCTCTAATCTCTACTAATCCAAAAACATCTCTGGTTTAAACAGTTTATATAGGCTTGGAGAGTATGATAAGAGAAATGTATTGTTTAATGGCTGAGCCCTGCCAGCTGCTATCCCAATGTCCAATAGGCTTGCCTTCAGGGCCGTCTTTAATATTGATTGGACCCTGGGCAAAACTTTTCTTGGGGCCCCCCATGCAGTTTTGCTCTCCACCTGCTCTGAGACATACAATAAATAGCAGCTCGACTCAAAATCAGTTTACTGAATCAGATCAGGCAGCTATTGCGATTGGTTACCAGAGGTATCATTACCGCACACTGACAGGTTGCTAGAGGTTACAGAACACATTACAGCTCACTGAGTTGCTAGAGGTTACAGAACATGATTTCTGCTTGTTGATTGGTTGCTAGAGATTACTGTGGATATGACCTCAGGGGGGGCATGATATACATATGAATGCCCCCTGACAGGTTGCTAGAGTTTACAGAACACATTACAGCTCACTGAGTTGCTAGAGGTTACAGAACATGATTTCTGCTTGTTGATTGGTTGCTAGAGATTACTGTGGATATGACCTCAGGGGGGGCATGATATACATATGAATGCCTCCGCTATTTATATATGAATGCCGGTAATTTACATGTAAACACAGGGTCTGCAGGTGAGTCACCTGTACACAACAATATGGCAGAGCTGGGCAGCATTAGTAGCAGCACTTCACACTGAGATATTGGGACACAACACATTACTAAAACCTCAAGGGGAGAGGAGAATTTAAACCAGGATAGTTGGCAAGTATGAGGCAGCTGCTTTGGGCCCCACAACAATGACGGGGCCCAGGGCAGCTGCCCCTTTTGCCCTGCCTTAAAAACGGCTCTGCCTGCCTTATTGAGGACGCTGTCATTGGAAGGGTGACGGCAATTGGAATAATTTAGCCATTTAGTCAATGAATGTCAAGCTCCAATAACAAAGTGAATCGAAATCAGGAGGCATAAGCTAGGCTTTTCTGGCTAATAACAGTAATGATGATAATTGGGGTATCTACTCTTAGGCAAGACTTAAACTGGAGTACGTGTTCACTTTAATGAGGTCTGCGGAGAGCAGCATTAGAAGTCATTCGATCGGAGCGCTAATTGTTTTCGTGTCAGCTGTGAAGGGACATTGTATGTCTCCTGCATTACATTATCAATAAATCAATAATAAGCTTTTACGGCAGTCTTGCTGCATTATTGTGATAGTGTATGTCTTTTATCTTTCATTTATAGTAATGCAGCATAGTGAGAATACCTCTAATAGAGCAGTGCAAATTACAGGATGAGTTGAGGTTTTTCAGCTGAAAGGACAATTTTTGTTTTCTTTTGCTATTTTTTTTCCGCCAATTGTTTGATGTCTTCATTCTCATGGCATTTTTCCCAGTTCTTCTTTTTTGTTTTCCCTATTCTTGTATTGTTTTCCTTTTTTTCCCCCTTTTTTAAAGAATGAATAAACTTCCATGATAAAAATAGCAATTAACTGTTATTTAGCTTTTCCTGGTTGTTTCAGTGCTAGTCGTCCTCATTTCTGTACAGCACATGCCATCAGTGAAGTGTCTGGAAGCATATACAGAAGAGAATGTGAGCATGGCGAAGGAAAACGTTATGTATTCAGGGGCGGACTGACCATTCGGCCACTCGGGCACTGCCCGAGGGCCCCGGGCCACTAGGGGGCCCCATCAGGGTTGCCAGCCTCAGTAAAACCAGGGACAGTATGTAAAAATCTGTGTTTGTTTTACATCTGTCTCTGAAATGTCCCTTACCGACATCATTTTGGTCTAAAAATCCAGAGATTATAGCTGCCCCACCTCTCCAGTACCTTCTCAGCCAACAGAAACATGTCTGTGTATACTGTGTGTACATGTATGTGTATACTGTGTGATTGTATACTGTATACTGTGTGGCCCCATAAACTCTGATTGCCTGGGGGCCCCATAATCTCCTTTTGCCCGGGGGCCCCATGAGTTGTCAGTCCGCCCCTGTATGTATTATATAGATGTGTGTGATACATGGTTATACTGGTCTGCCAGTCTCTAGCTGAGGAACATGCATATTTTAAAATTTGAATAGTTCTGTTAGGTGAACATCTCCGACATTCTGCCATTTTAACATTGTTGCTTTATCAGATTCTAGGCAAATGGTCTCCAAATTGCAGCCTACAGGCCAACATGCAGACCTTTGCTAGCCTTTACTTGGCCCTTGAGGTACTATTCCTCCACTGACACCAGCCGAATGTAAAGCCCCTATCACTGACACTAATGATGGGGTACAGTTCCGCCCACTGATAACAATGATAGGGCACTATTCCTCCCACTGATACCAATGATGGGGTACCATTCCTCACACTGACACCAATGATGGAGCACTATTCCTTCACTGATACCAATGATGGGGTACAGTTCCGCCCACTGATAACAATGATAGGGCACTATTCCTTCAACTGACACCAATGATGAGACACTGTTCCTCCTACTGATACCTATGATGGGGTACGGTTCCTCCAACTGATATCAATGATGGGGCACTACTTCTCCCACTGACACCAATGACGAGGCACTAGTCCTCCCACTGATACCATTGATGAGGCACTGTTCCTCCCATTGACACCAATGGTGGGGCACTGTTCCTCCCACTGATACCAATGATGAGGCACTGTTCCTCCCACTGATACCAATGATGGGGCACCGTTCCTCCCGCTGATACCAATGATGAGGCACTGTCCCTCCCACTGATACCAATGATGGGGCACCGTTCCTCCCACTGATACCAATGATGGGGCACTATTCCTCCTGCTGATACCTTAATTGGGCACTATTCCTCCTGCTGATACCAATGATGGGGCACTGTTCCTCCCACTGATGGGGCACTGTCCCTCCCACTAACACCAATGATGGGGCATTGTTCCTCCCACTGACACCAATGATGGGACGCTATTCTTCCCACTGACACCAATGATGGGACGCTATTCTTCCCACTGACACCAATTCTTCCCACTGACACCCATTCTTCCCACTGACACCAATGATGGGACGCTATTCTTCCCACTGACACCAATGATGGGACGCTATTCTTCCCACTGACACCAATGATGGGACGCTATTCTTCCCACTGACACCAATGATGGGACGCTATTCTTCCCACTGACACCAATGCTGGGACGCTATTCTTCCCACTGACACCAATGCTGGGACACTATTCCCACTGACACCAATGCTGGGACGCTATTCTTCCCACTGACACCAATGATGGGATGCTATTCTTCCCACTGACACCAATGATGGGACGCTATTCTTCCCACTGACACCAATGATGGGACGCTATTCTTCCCACTGACACCAATGATGGGACGCTATTCTTCCCACTGACACCAATGATGGGACGCTATTCTTCCCACTGACACCAATGATGGGACGCTATTCTTCCCACTGACACCAATGATGGGATGCTATTCTTCCCACTGACACCAATGATGGGATGCTATTCTTCCCACTGACACCAATGATGGGATGCTATTCTTCCCACTGACACCAATGATGGGACGCTATTCTTCCCACTGACACCAATGCTGGGACGCTATTCTTCCCACTGACACCAATGCTGGGACGCTATTCTTCCCACTGACACCAATGCTGGGACGCTATTCTTCCCACTGACACCAATGATGAGACTCTGTTCCTCCCACTGACACCAATGATGGGGCGCTATTCTTCCCACTGACACCAATGCTGGGACGCTATTCTTCCCACTGACACCAATGCTGGGACGCTATTCTTCCCACTGACACCAATGCTGGGACGCTATTCTTCCCACTGACACCAATGATGAGACTCTATTCCTCCCACTGACACAATGATGGGGCACCATTCTTCCCACTGATATCAATAATTGGGCACTCCGCCTACTGATGCCAGTGATGGGGCACTATTGCTCATCCTGACTACAGGTGCTATTTTTTTTTTACTCCCTCTGACCACAATCCCCCCCCCCCCCCCCCCCCCCTTCAGGCTTGAAGGATAGTAAACTGTGCAGGGTGACCACAAACACTGACCACAAACACTGACCACAAACACTGACCACAAACACTGACCACAAACACTGACCACAAACACTGACCACAAACACTGACCACATGCTTCGGTAGAGTAGAGCAGTGAAGTGCAGTTACTGTGCAGTTCCGGTAGTGTCCTCAAAAGGGGGTTTGAGAAAATACTCTGGCATCCTAGCACTGATTTTAAAATGTCTATCGCTAGAAGAAAAGCTAAAATTCGGAGGGGAAGGGGCATGACTGTGTTCATGACTTCATGTCGGAGTGCAGATCTTGGCAATCCAATATTCCCTCCGGGTAGAACGAAGGAGTAGATGCTTCAGCGCAGACTCTTTGTCTGGGAGCAGAACAGGCACTTTGCGTATTGTTGCAAGTTTGTGATATACCGTGCATCTTTTTTTAATAAGCAGGAAACAATGATTTTATGAGAAACAGATCCCGCAAAACAACCATGCTTACTTTTCATCAAGAATATGAAGATCAACCGATAACAAATGTGTTGAGCATGGTTACAGTGCCCCAGAGCAAGTCATGGAAAAACTGGGTGCACATATATGGGAGGAAATAATAAAATCTCTGAAGAGCACTCGGATGTTTTGGTGTGTCGTAAGAAATCTTTTCAGAAACAAATTCCTTGAAATAGCTGAGATAGACCTAGAAATTGTAAGAGGGTCACATAAGGATGAATCCTGCTTTTAGGGTCGTTGCGTTATAAGAAACACCACACGGGTCAATGCAGACCAAGGTCCTAGGGTTAAAGCCTATAACTTTATAATAAGCTATTGCCTTATAAAGACCATCTATAGCAGTGATGGCGAACCTATGGCACGCGTGCCACAGCTGGCACGCAGAGCCATCTCTGTGGGCACACGAGAGGGTCCAGGACAGAGCTAGAGGTCTCTCTCTCCTCTCAGCCCCCCTCCCTCTCTTTCAGCCCCCCCTCTTTTTCCCCCCCCCCCCTCTTTGTGTTCCCCCGCTCAGCTCACCCCTCTCTCAGCATCTCTCTTGCACCCCTCTCTCTCTGTCCCTCTTCTCTTTCTCTGTTTCCCCTCTCTCACACCCCTCTCTCTGTCCCCCTCCCTCTCTCTGTTCCTCCTCTCTCTCTCAGCTCACCTCTCAGCATTTCTCTCACACCCCTCTCTCTCTGCCCCCCCCTCTCTCTCAGCCCCCCTCCCACTCAGCATCTCTCTCACACCCCTCACTCTCGCTGCCCTCTCTCACCCCTCTCTCTCTGCCCCCCCCTCTCTCAGCCCCTCTCTCTCTCAGCATCTCTCTCACACCCCTCTCTCTGCCCTCTCCCCCCTCTCTCTCACTCCCCCCCCCCCCCTCCCACTCTCTCTCTCTCTCTCACTCTCTCTCTCACTCTCTCTCTCTCGCTCTCTCTCTCTCATCCCCCCTCTCTCAGCCCCCCCCCCCGCACTCTCTCCCTCACTCTCTCTCTCTCTCTCTCTCACCCCCCTCTCTGCCCCCCTCTCTCTCAGCCCCCCTCCCACTCAGCATCTCTCTCACACCCCTCACTCTCGCTGTCCTCTCTCTCACCCCTCTCTCTCTCACCCCCCCCCACTCTCTCTCTCTCTCTCTCTCTCTCTCTCTCTCTCTCTCTGATGGCACTTTGCAACACAAAACCAATGTATTTATTTTATCAGTTTGGGCACTCGGGTTCAAAAAGGTTCGCCATCACTGATCTATAGCAATAGGCCAAATTATTCTATTGGCCTATTGCTATAAGTGGCCCTCTTGAGCAAAAAGGAGGCATGGGATGCAGTGTGCTGGCTCTCAGATTTGTTGTATGATAGTGCAGCCTTCCCTCTCAGGAATAAATACTTGTGCTGATAGAAGCTTGTATTCTCCCCCTGTCTAAGCAGACATGTTACATAGTTTTACCTTTTAGTTTTCTTTCCTGTAATGTTAAGAGCAGGGGCGGACTGACAACTCATGGGGCCCCCGGGCAATAGGAGATTATGGGGCCCCCAGGCAATCAGAGATTATGGGGCCACACAGTATACAATCACACAGTATACACAGACATGTTTCTATTGGCTGAGAAGGTACTGGAGAGGTGGGGCAGCTATAATCTCTGGATTTTTAGACCAAAAGGATGTCGGTAAGGGACATTTCAGAGACAGATGTAAAAAAAACACAGATTTTTACATACTGTCCCTTGTTTTACTGAGGCTGGCAACCCTGATGGGGCCCCCTAGTGGCCCAGGGCCCTCGGGCAGTGCCCGAGTGGCCGAATGGTCAGTCCGCCCCTGGTTAAGAGAACATGCATGTTTTCTGAGAGGCTGTTATGAAAACTGAGCTTGTGAGGCTATGGGACAGCCCTTGTTCCTGACAATAGCTGCGACAGGGAGAGAATACAATTATGGCAATGTAAAAGTATAGATTCAAACGTTCATGCAATACCTTATAACGTTATAATGCATGGCATACATTTCAAAAAACACATTGCTGGTAAAAAGATACAAGGTAGCTTTAGAACTCTGTATTAAAGTGAATGCAAATGCTGCGATTTGCCCCCTTAATGACCAGGCCATTTTTTGCGATATGGCACTGCATCGTTTTAACTGACAATTGCGCAGGTTGTGCCATGCTGTACACAAACAAAATTGACGTCCTTTCCCCCCCCCCCCCCACAAATACAGCTTTATTTTGGTGGTATTTGATGACCAGAAAAAAAAGACAAAAAAAAAAGAGCGTAATTTTTGAAGAAAAAAAAAATATTTTTTTTTACTTTTTGCTATAATAAATACCCCCCCCCCCCAAAAAAAATATAAAAAAAACTAATTTCTTTTGCAGTTTAGGCCGATATGTATTCTTCTACATATTTTTGGTAAAGAATAAATAAAATCGCAATAAGCGTATATTGATTGGTTTGCGCAAAAGTTATAGCGTATACAAAATAGGGGATATATTTATGGCATTTTTATTATAATTATTTTTTTTTACTAGTAATGGCAGTGATCTGCGATTTTTATTTTTGGGACCGCGACATTGCAGCGGACAGATTGGACGCTTTTTTGGGACCAGTGACATTTATACAGCGATCAGTGCTAAAAAATAGCCAATGATTACTGTATAAATGTCATTGGCAGAGAAGGGGTTAACACTAGGGGGCGATCAAGGGGGTTAAATGTGTCCTAGGGAGTGATTCTAACTGTGTGGGGGGGGGGGGGGTGGGACTGCCTGGAGGAGGAGACCGATCGTTAATACGTTGATTTGCCCAGCAGAGCCAACCTCCTCTAGTATAACCAGTATAGTGGTTAAATAACGAACCGGTTTATTTATGCGTGCACCAGTGATCGTTCAATTAGTGTTTTTTGAACCAAACGTGAGTGAATAGCTTATATTATTCGGGAGTTTATGAATACACAGCAATCTTGCTCAAAGATGTCTTTTTTTATCTTTGAGAGCAATCTTTTAGAAATCATCAATTTGGGAGAAAAACAGACCATCTGAACCACTGGAAATCTATAAGCTGTTATTTGACTCATTTATTCTTTGAAAGTGAATAGGAACTATATAGGTGGTGGTTCATCTTTGTTGGGACTTTTTCTTCATATTTTTTATTATATTTTTTATCATTACTGTGTGTATATTTGGATTATACCTCTTCTCATAGAGGAAGAAGCATTAGCAATTGGTTATGTAGCACATTTTTTGGATTATTGGATATCGTCTTGTGCAATGTTTATAGTTGGGTTTAAGCGCACTATTAATATTATTGTGCTGTTTAATCATTTGCAGAGCTTTAGACCTTAGCCTGTGACCCCGCAGAGTATTGTCATGTGTGATTACTTCATTGATCCCAATATTGCTCAGATCAGTTGTGCTACTATTATAAATCATGCTTTGCATTGTTACCCTCAGTGTCCTTATTACCCATTATGTGCTCCTAGTGATCAGTGTCAGTCTGCAGCAGTGAAAGCTTCCCTTTATTATCATGCTTGCTAAGGCTGCTTTCACACTGGGGCGGTTTGCAGGCGTTATTGCGCTAAGAATAGCGCCTGCAAACCCACCCGAAACAGCTGTTGCTGTTCCTTCAGTGTGAAAGCCCGAGGGCTTTCACACTGAAGCGGTGCGCTTGCAGGACGCTCAAAAATGTCCTGCAAGCCGCATCTTTGGCTCGCTATAGGAGCGGTATATTTACCGCTCCTATATCGCCCGGTCCCATTGAAAACAATGGGGGAGCGCGCCGTATTGACCCTTTTTCGGCCGCTCGCGGGGGGTAAAACCACCCCACTAGCGGCCGAAATGCGCCGCTAAAACGCCGGTAAGGCCCCTTTCACACTGGGGCGGGGAGCCCCGGTGACGGTAAAGCAGCGCTATATTTAGCGCTGCTTTACCGTAGTTTTAACCGCGGTATTCGGCCGCTCGCGGTGCGGTTTTACCCCCCCCGCGAGCGGCCGAAAAAGGGTTAAACACCCCCGCAGAGCGCCGCCGTACCCGCGCTTTGCAGCGGTATTGCCGCGGTTTTACCGCGGTGTCCCATTCTAATCAATGGGAAGGAGCGGTATAGGAGCGGTGAACACATCGCTCCTATACCGCTCCAAAGATGCTGCTAGCAGGACTTTTTTTGTCATCCTGCTAGCGCACCGCTCCAGTGTGAAAGCCCGCCGGCTTTCACACTGGAGTTAAAGGGGCCGGATTTTTTCATGCGGTGAACAGGCGCTATTTTTAGCGCTGCACCGCATGAAAGGGGCCTAAAGCGGCGCTAAATATAGCGCCGCTTTACCGCCAGCGCCCCCACCGCTCCAGTGTGAAAGCAGCCTAAATGTTTCACATTTACAGCAATAATTCTAAGTTTTGGAAATATTTTCCCTTTTGAAATGCACTTGATTTGAACATGGGTCCCCCAAACAAAATGCTTCTTTAGTGATCATCAGATATTTGGTGTCATAGTTGAAATCAGTCTGATTATTCTGCCTCAAAGAATCAGGAGTTACTTGTGGATTATTTTTTTTTTTTTATTTTGCCAAAAAGTGTCATTTCTATTCTTACAGAGCAGACCATACCTCTGCAGATCCTCTATGAGAAATACAGCAGCAGCATCACAGACAGCAATCTGATCAAATTGATGGCTCTTCTTCAGGATCTTTCCAATAATGATATGATCCTTGCTATGAGGGACATTCATATCAAGAACCCAGACATCAAAGTGCGGGTAAGTGAGATCTACCTAAATACCTACCCATACCTCCCAACTTTTTGAGATGGGAATGAGGGACACCTACTAGCAGGGGGGTTGCTAGGTCTACAAAAGATCTGGGGCTAGAGCCCATAGCAGCGTAGTAAAGTCATATGCTTGGGTGGGCATACACATGTATATACAGTAATATACTTGTGTGTGTGTGTGTATATATCCCCCGAGAGCCCCCCTTACATTAGGGCCCCCAGAGAGCCCCCCACTTACATCAGGGTCCCCAGAGAGCCCCCCCTTGCATCAGGGTTCCCCAGAGAGCCTCCCCCTTGCATCGGGTTCCCCAGAGAGCCTCCCCCTTGCATCGGGTTCCCCAGAGAGCCTCCCCCTTGCATCGGGTTCCCCAGAGAGCCTCCCCCTTGCATCGGGTTCCCCAGAGAGCCTCCCCCTTGCATCGGGGTCCCCAGAGAGCCCCCCTCTTGCATCGGGGTCCCCAGAGAGCCCCCCCTTTACATCAGGGTCCCCAGAGAGCCTCCCCTTGCATCAGGTTCCCCAGAGAGTCTTCCCTCCCCTTGGGGAACCCTGCAGAGACTCGGGGCTATGTGCCCCAGATTCGGGGCTATAGCCACAAAAGCCACCCCCTAGCAACACCACTGCCTACTAGCAAATGTATGAAGGCATAGGACACACCCCCTTAAAGGAGAATTAACCAAAAAAAAATTTAATTAAATCCACAAAGGTTTTTTTTTACCACTACTATGTCTTTATATTGGCTTTTAAAATTTACAAATGCAGTAATTTAGAAATGGGATGAAAGGTTTAGGACTGGGAAACACTTTTTGAAAGATAAAGTGCATTTTATACACAACTATATAGATCAGACCAAAATGAGGGACAAATGAGGAGGAATGAGGGACAGAGGGACATTGCTCCAAATCAGCGACAGTCCCTCGAAATCAGCGACAGTTGGGAGCTATGCCTACCTACCCTCTTTATAAGAGCCTCAATGTACAAACAGGTGTAGGATCCTGGTATGGTTTGTGAGGCACATTGACCCATATTTATGTGTGACCCGGTCTGCCACAATAATATTTATGACCCGTCATAGTGGCTGAATTCTGTGATGGGGCTCCAATGCAGAATGTTGACTTCAATGGTTCAATAAACATATTTGAATTTTTGTTCAGCCACTCTTGTCATTCATAGACCCCTGTATGCTTCTAGTAGGGTGACAACCCCTTGCTGATCCTGTGGCTATGGAGCTTCCTGTGCCACCACCCCAGCTTGACTCTGCTTATTGAACTATAAATATATATATATATATCTTCACAACTAATACTGCTGTAAATGTACACGTATGCTTTATTGGTTGTATTATTTGTGTGCTGCTTTTTATTTGTATAATGGCATTCCACAAGAGCAAACATTTACACTTAGCTTTATATGTTTGTTTTTTTATTATAGAGCTTTTAGTTTTATTATATTCATTTTTACTGTTGCATGCTGTTGTATGCTTTATTGTTGTATTATTTGTATTATTTGTGTGCTGCTTTTTATTTGTATAATGGCATTCCACAAGAACAAACATTTACACTTAGCTTTATATGTTTGTTTTATTTTTTATTATAGGGCTTTTAGTTTTATAATATTTTTACTGTTGCATTTTTAATTCTAGCCAGAGGCATGCTGGCATTGTGGGATACTTGCCGCATATGCTGTATGCATTGCACAAAATAAACTGCTGTGCCCAATAACTCTACATTATACAGTAAATTTATAGTGCAGTTATAAGACATAACGGATCCTGAATATGTGATCAAAAAAAGTTTTTCATGACAACGTGGATTAGGGTTATCTGCAGTTTGCCAAGCAGCAATCTCAGTCTTTAAATTATGGGATGTCATGTGAAGACAGACCTAGGCAGGGTATAGGACAGCCTCTATGGGGGCCTTACAGCCTGACACTGGGAGATTGCTCTGACAGGGAGAGAACACCAGTGAATAACCGCATACATCCCATTCCTGAGAGGTGAGGCTGCAGAATGATAACTTTAAGCTCAATTAAACTTTCAGTTTAGTATAATATATTGCAAGAAAGCAGTAACAACCTGATTAGAAAAGCCTGTCGCCTGCCAGCGTGCTACAGAGTGGGACCCTTGCTCCCTGTGTGGAAGCAGTGGTCTCTCTACAGAGGTCCAACACATCCCGTGCTGAGTCAACTATAACTGTGCAATTGGCAAATTGTATGTTCCCTGCTGATTGAAGAGCTTTGGTTTTGACTCAGCAGGGGGTGCATTAGACCTGCAGAGGGATCACTGCTTCCATGCTGAGAGAGTAAATATTCTTCTCTACAGCATGCTGGCAGGGAACAGGCTTTCTACTCGGGTTGTGGCTACTTTAAAAAAATAAAAATAAAACACGACTAGCTTTACACTCCTTTTTTTATGCATCTAGAATGTATTTAGCTGATTTAAAGGATAAGTTCACCTTTAGTAACATTTTACACCCATATTTAGAGTGTAACGGTTGTGGCAGCGGGCAGGGGACCTTCTCCCCGCACCCACTGTTAGGATTTTAAAAATTCTGTTAATGGGAGAACTACCACTATCATCATCCATTGCCGCTGACTGCTTGTAGTTTACAATGACAATACACTGACAGTCTCCTGGAGCCTGAGATTGCACCTGTGATCTGCTGATCACTGGTGCAATGCTTTACAGGCTCCTAATAAAAAAAATAATAATAAATGCACATTTTTTTTTTACCTGCAAAAAAGATGTGCATTTATTTATTTCTTTTAAAGGTGAACTTATCCTTTAAACAAAGTTCAAATGGGCTTTAAAGTTACTAAACCCACAACAGTAAAACCAGTGTGTATATGCAGTAAAGCATGCTTGTTATACTCACTGTGGAACCTATTTGTGTAAAAAGGCTGTTTGATCCTGTCTTCTTTGATCCTCCCCTTCTCCCACAGTCCCCAATCTATCTCCTGATAGAACAGAGCCTTGGGGGCACTCTGCACATGCTCAGTTTGGTGTGTATTGTTATAGAGATTTTTTTTTTTTTTTCTTGGGAGAGTGCATGTGATCAGCACAGGGCCAATCAGCACTGTCCAGACAGAGGGTCAGGGGTCCTGCAGCCTCATAGGATAGTGAAAACTCCTCCTACAAGCTTTAACCAGACACTGATAGAAGTAACAAGACTGCTATATACTGCTGACGATAAAAGTTATTTAGCAGTTTATATTTACTAAAATAATTGCATTTCCATGTTCTGTGTACTGTGGGAGACCAGATATAGTGAATGCCGGGTCCTGGGTTTAGTAACACTTTAAGCGTGGAAATTCTGATCCTTACAAATGCCCGTTCCGGACTGGTTCTCTTTAACTTTAAATACTTGTCTTTAGAAGGAGGCTAGTTTGTGGCAGTGTAAAGCAAATAACAATGACTTGTAAAAAACAGTGTGGAGAAAAAAAAGCTACATTGTTTGTTAAGCTGGTCATACACCTATAGATTATCTGCAGATTTTCTATGGTTAAATGGAAAAAGTGCAACAGATTTCTCCATGTTCGCTAAACTGTGAGGATGGAGGAATCGTCCACTTTTTCCATCTAACCATAGAAAATCTGCAGAGAAAATCTGCAGATAATCTATAGGTGTATGGCCAGCTTTAGTTGTATGTTTATGAAATAAAGATTTGCAATGCTGTGATCATAACTGAACAACTTACCAATGATGTTTTAGCTATTTAAGAATTGGCAGAAGGAGTTTATGCTCTCCTTTTTCACTAACATATTCATTTCCAGGTTGCTTATATAAGGTATATGTTAAAAAGGTTTGCTTTAGCCTAGGTTTCCACTATTGCGACCTGAAAATCACACGATTTTGCCGCGATTTTGATGCAACTTGAAGCAATGCTTGTATATTCTTGAGGTCTGTAACGGAACGTCCCACACTCCGCTTGAGTGCTTCCGTCATATACCGCTTCCTCCAGTCTGAATATAGATATTAGATATCATATTACAACCAAGAACTAGGCAGGACTCGTTTGGCTGCAAAGCTGGAACATGAACTGTTTATTTGAACAAAGGCACACACAGATATACTCTCAGGGGACTCTCCTTTTTCATTAACATATTCATTTCCAGGTTGCTTATATAAGGTATATGTTAACCACTTCAGCCCCGGACCAATTTGCAGCCAAAGGACCAGGCCCCTTTTTGCGATTCGGCACTGCGTCGCTTTAACTGACAATTGAACGGTCGTGCGACGTGGCTCCCAAACAAAATTGGCGTCCTTTTTTTTTCCCACAAATAGAGCTTTCTTTTGGTGGTATTTGATCACCTCTGCGGTTTTTATTTTTTGCGCTATAAACAAAAATAGAGCGACAATTTTGAAAAAAATGCAATATTTTTTTACTTTTTGCTATAATAAATATCCCCCAAAAATATATAAAAAAACATTATTTTTCCTCAGTTTAGGCCGATACGTATTCTTCTACATATTTTTGGTAAAAAAAAAAATCGCAATTAGCGATTATTGATTGGTTTGCGCAAAAGTTATAGCATTTACAATATAGGGGATAGTTTTATAGCATTTTTATTAATATTTAATTTTTTTACTAGTAATGGCGGCGATCAACGATTTTTTTTGTGACTGCGACATTATGGCAGACACATCGGACATTTCTGACACATTTTTGGGACCATTGTCATTTATACAGAAATCAGAGCTTTAAATGCACTGATTCCTATGTAAGTGACAATGGCAGTGAAGGAGTTAACCACTAGGGGGCGGGGAGGGGTTACGTCAGTGTGTGTTTTTTTACAGTAGGGGGGCGTGGCTTTACCTCTGACGTCACTGATCGGCTTTCCCGATGACAGGGAACAGCCGATCAGTGACAGACAGTGTAGGAAGCACGGGGAGAGGTTTGTTTACACAGACCTCTCCCCGTCCTTCAGCTCTGTGACCCGATCGCGGGACATCAGCGGCGATCGGGTCCGCTGGTCCTGCGGCCGCCGTCACGGAGCTCAGGACCAGGTCGTGAGCGCGCCACCGGTGGCGTGCGTGCGACCCACGGCTGGGCTCTTAAAGGGCAACATACCTGTACATTGATCTGCCCAGCCGTGCCATTCTGCTGACGTAAATGTGCAGGAGGCGGTCCTTAAGTGGTTAAAAAGCTCTGCTTTAGCCTAGGTTTCCACTATTGCAACCTGAAAATTGTGCGATTTTGACACCATTTTGATGCGACTTGAAGCAATGCCTGTGTATTCTTGAGGTCTATGGACAGTGTTCTATGGTGCAGGGACTACTTTGAAGTCGCACAGATATGAACGATACTCATTGGAAATCATGGGAGTACGACTTGTCATGTGACTTTACAGTCCCAAATCGCATGACAAGTCGCACTAGTAGAAACGTAGCCTAAAAGAGCAGTAGGCGGTATGCCTTCCTTTCTTGGCTCCCCTAGCCTTAGCTAACCCACTTTGCCACCCAACAACTCCATACCGACTGAGTTTTTGAAGAAGAAGCAGCCCACTCCAATTTCTACATTCTTCGGCATGGATATCCTTTCCATAGTCCAGGCTTGTGCATTTGAACCCCCTTATGCCGCGTACACACGAGCGGACTTTTCGAAGGACTAGGTCCGACGGTCTTTCCGTCAGACTTTTGGTGGAGTTCCGACTGACTTTTCGAATAAACGGACTTGGCCACACACAATCACACTAAATTCTGACGGATTTGAACGTGATGACGTACGACCGGACTAGAATAAGGAAGTTCATAGCCAATAGCTGCCCTAGCGTCGTTGTTTGTCCGTTGGACTAGCACACAGACGAGCAAATTTTTCGATAGGAACTGGGTCCAGCGGAGTTTCGGCAGGAAAATTTAAGACATATTCTATTTCTAAAGTCTGTTGGATTTTCGACAGCAAAAGTCCGATGGAGCCCACACACGATCGAATTGTCCGATGAAATGTCCGATGAAAGTCCTCTTGTGTGTACGCGGCATTAGGCTTCTAAAGAGCATCTCCTGCTTTGAGAACAAACATCATTAAAGCTGTGGGTGGCAAAAAAGTGAGTGTACTTTGAAAGTGTACTTACCCTTTAAGAAAGCTATGCTAAGTATCATCTGCATCTATTCAGACCTTCTTGCATAACGGTATAAACCTACGTGGTAGGTCGCTGGTGGCCAGTGAGTAGAGTTATATGAAGCACAAAGTCCAGTAATGTACTCCAGCGTGTAGTTTCTGGTTGAGTGAAATGTCAGAACCTCTTGGCCTTACTGGGCAGTCTTGTTTGCTTTTCAGAGGAGGCATGAATAATACATGTGTTCAAATGTGTTCAGAGGCATCCTGCTCACTCATTACATCACCTGCCAGTGTAACTGACCCAAATCAAGCGAGTAGATTGTCAGCAGGGAGCCAATTGAGCAGGTTCCAAAGTTTTGTTGAGTAAACTCGACAGATCCATGTAACTGTGGTATTGCCTCATTTCTCACACTGGTTCCCTGAGATCTAATGACATGTGTAATACGGAGGCAGAAGGTTATTTAAATAATGATTCAGCATGTGTGAAGCTTCACGCTGGCAAATAGCTAAAATAAAGCTGAAACAGATATATGAGCTTTTTTTTTTTTATCTGTCAAAGAACTTGTGTTTCCAAGCAGTCCTAAGATTTACACGGCCCTATCAGATAGTAAAGCCAGGCTGGTGACATTTCTCTTCTGCGATTCAGCAAAAAAGCTGGGTGACCTCCTTGCCCCTCCACCTCCAGGACCGCTGGGAGTATGGATGGATACGTTTAGTATAAAACTTTAAGGGCTTTTTCAGAGGAACATGATTTGAACCGTTTTGTGCAGTCTATGGTGAACAGGAGCAAGGCAGATTAGTCTTTCAGTGCTACGATTACCTATCAATTAGTGGTCCACTCCTAAGGGTAAGAGGCCCAGTTTGCTGTGGTGTTGGTGAAGGATTGGCATTTCACCTGCAGATCTATCTCCATTGCACACCTTCAGTGCTCCCTGGGAATTGTGGATTTTACTTTTCAATTTACTTATATTAGCACTGCATTCTCTTCTGATTACATACAGTATAGCACAATACATTCTATCCACGTTAAAAAACACCAATACAGGTATGTATTTACTAAATATTCATTAAAGTATTGTATTGTTGTCCTTTGAGGTACCTCCCTTTCCCCAGCATCTCCATAAAGTCTTCCCCAGCATCTTCTTCAGTCTCTTCCACACCGGCAGCTGGATGGTGGGAGCTGCCTAGGGTTGCCACCTCATCCCTTTAAACCCGAACACATATGAATTACTATATGAATATGAATTGTAGATAAAGCACCAAGTGCGTTTCATTACCAACTTAATCAACCACAGAACCTGTGTAATTAATATGTGTTTGGTTTTAAAGGTTTCCGCCCTCTGAAAAGTGGTCCGCAGTGGATTGCTTTTTAGGTGGTGGTGTGCAAGTGGCTGGTAGGCGTTCAGGAGGTGCTACTGCTGCCTGCTTTTCATGTCTTTGCTTGCCCAACAGCAATTTTTCATTAAAGGACCATGGAGCACATGCAAGCCAAGCATTTGGCTTGCGGTTATGGTGTGGCTCCATTGGTCTCAATGGGCGGCACCGCCTGTCAAACTCTGCAGCCTGAGCTAAAATTGCTATAACTGTAGAATGTATACAGCTCAGTCCAGCCGTAATGTTAGAATTACAGCCGGCTCCAGGGTTGCCACCTCATCCCTGTAAAACCAAACGCATATTAATTACACAGGTTCTGTGGTTGATTAAGGTGGTAATGAAACTCACTTGGTGCCTTATCTGCATTAAATTAGCTTTAGAACCTGTGTAATTCATATGTGTTCGGGTTTAAAGGGATGAGGTGGCAACCTTAGGCGGCTCCCACCATCCAGCTGCCAGTGTGGAAGAGACCTAAGAGGATGCTGGGAAAGACTTTAGGGGGATGCTAGGGAAGGCTTTATGGAGATGCTGGGGAAAGGGGGGTACCTCAAAGGACAACAATACAATGCTTTAATGAATATTTAGTAAATATATACCTGTGTTGGTGTTTTTTAACCAGCATTAATTGGTGTTTTGCAACGTGGATAGAATGTATTGTGCTGTACTGTATGTATTCAGAAGACAATGCAGCACTAATAAAGACAATTCAAAAGTAAAATCCACAATTCCCAGGGAGCACCGAAGGTGTACAACGGAGATAGATCTGCAGGTGAAATGACAATCCAACACCACAGCAAACTGGGCCTCTTACCATTAGTAGTGGACCACTAAATTATAGGTGGTCTAGTAGCCCTCAAAGGCACATCAGCCTTGCTCCTGTTCACCACACACTGCACAAAACGGTTAAAATCCTGTTGTTCCTCTGAGAGCATCTTTTCACAGGTTAGATGTGCCAGAATAAGAACAAAGACTGTCTCATAGTGTAGTATGTAAAAGCACTTTGATATTAAAACGTTTCAGTTATACTCACACATTAGCAGTAATATACAAGCATGTCATGTACAATTCTCTAGTAGCTTCCAACCAGCACGGTAGTTGCGGTCCATGAGTGCAGCGATTGTCATGTATCCAGGCACCACCCGACGTGTTTCATCATACCAGACGTCATCAGGGGCACCTGTGGGGAGATGCTCTCAAAGGGAACAACGTGATTTGAACCATTTTGTGGAGTCTATGGTGAAAGGGAGCAAGGCTGATTAGTGTTTCAGCCCAACTAGACCACCTAGAATTTAGTGGTCCACTCCTAGGAGTAAGAGGCCCGTTTTGCTGTGTTGTTGTTGGAGGATTGTCATTTCACCTGCAGATCTATCTCTGTTGCACACCTTAGGTGCTCCCTGGGAATTGTGTATTTTATTTCTGAATGGACTTTTATTAGCACTGCATTCTCATTTTGATTGTTACCCACAATTTATTCTAGCTGCTGTCCTCTGTTACAAAAACCCAAGCGCAGTGAAGTTTTTATTTATATACTGTATTGTATTCTAAATGTCAGAGGTAGATATTGTTCAAGTCAAATGTTCTGTCTGCAGTGCACCTGCGTTATTCCCTGGAAATGATCCTAGATTAACAGTTCTTACTCAGAGATTCTGGCTTGTAAAACATTTTCAGATGTAACATTTCGTTCCACAGTGAATTGCTTCCATAATGCACCAACTCAGTATGAGTTAAAGGAAACGTATTTTGATCAAAACATGGAGATTACTTTCACTGACTTCTGTCTGTAAAGGTGCTAGGTATCTGGCTCTCATACTGATCCTGCAACTTAGTGCATTTTGTGTCACTTACCTAAAATACGTATATACAGTAGGTATAGGAGTTTGAGTTTCCTCGCTGCACTCTTGTTCTGAGGCAATAATTAAAAAAATATTGAATCCAGACTTAGTCAGGCAACTGGCATTTTCAGAAAAATGTAATCCCTGCATAAAGTTCAACTCTAGAGCGGAGAAGGGTTAGAACCTGAATTCGTTTTTATTTTGTATTCTGTTTCTGGGGAGATTTGCCCTAATTTCCTGTCGGGACAGGAAGTGATGAAATATCTCTACAATGGGGACACAGACACAACACACTTTCTTCAGTAAACAAGGAAAAAGTTGGAACCTCAGCCTGGTTATTATTTCTAAAAGAGTTTTGGGTAAGAGGGGATAGATCCAAAATTGGTGTCATGAGCAGTGATAGATTTGATGTCAAATTTCTATTTTGTTTTAGTCATAGACTTTTCACTGAAATGTCATTTTAGTTTTAGTCGTATTTTAGTTGACTAAAATTGAATGGGCTTAATTAAATTGTAACGCAATATTTAAGCATTTCTCTAGGGTTTCCAGACTCATTATACATGTTATTTTTTATGGTAAGGTTTGAACATTTAGCCGTTGTTATATAGAACACCTTTATAAATAGTTTTTAGACAAACAGAAGTGCAACTTTAAAATACAAACCCCAAAAATGTAAACTGTATTAGCTGTAATGCCATTACACATTACCTGAACATACAGTGCATCTGGAAAGTATTCACAGCCCTTCACTTTTTCCACATTTTGTTATGTTACAGCCTTATTCCAAAATGGAATAATTAATTAACAATTAATTATTTTTTTTTAAATTCTACAAACAATACCCCATAATGACAACGTGAAAGAAACTTGTTTAAATTCTCTCCAAATTTATTAAAAATTAAAAATGACAAAATCGCATGTATATAAGTATTCATAGTCTTTGCCATGACACTCAAAATTGAGCTTAGGTGCCTCCTGTGTCATCCGTGAGATGTTTCACCAGTGGTAAATTCAGTTGATTTGACTTGATTTGGAAAGGCACACACCTGTCTATATAAAGTGCCACAGTTAACAGTGTAGGTCAGAGCACAAACCAAGCCATGAAGTTCACGGAATTGTCTGTAGACCTCTGAGAAAGGATCGTATAGAGGCACAGATCTGGGGAAGGGTACAGAAATATTTATGCAGCATTGAAGGTCCCAATGAGCACAGTTGCCTCCATCATCCGTGAATTGAAGAAGTTTGGAACCACCAGGACTCTTCCTAGAGTGGGCCAACTGGCCAAACTGAGCTATCGGGGGGAGAAGGGCCTTAGTCAGGGAGGTGACCAAGAACCTGATGGTCACTCTGACAGAGCTCCAGCGTTTCTTTGTGGAGAAAGGAGAACCTTTCAGAACAACCATCTATGCGCCACTCCACCAATCAGGCCTGTATGGTAGAGTGGTCAGACGGAAGCCACTCCTCAGTAAAAGGCACATGACAGCCCACCAGGAGTTTGCCAAAAGGCACCTGAAGGACTCTCAGACCCCTCCCGTCTAGATTGTAAGCTCTAACGAGCAGGGCCCTCTGATCCCTCCTGTATTGATTTGTATTGTAAGTGTACTGTCTGCCCTCATGTTGTAAAGCGCTGCGCAAACTGTTGGCGCTATATAAATCCTGTATAATAATAATGAGAAACAAAATTCTCTGGTCTGATGAAACAAAGCTTGAACTCTTTTGCCTGAATGGCAAGCGTCATGCCTGGAGGAAACCAGGCACCGCTCATCACCTGGCCAATACCATCCCTACAGTGAAGCATGGTGGTGGCAGCATCATGCTCTGAGGATGTTTTTCAGCGGCAGAAGCTGGAAGACTAGTCAGGATCGAGGGAAAGATGAATGCAGCAATTTACAGAAAGATCCTTGATGAGGACCTGCTCCAGAGCACTCTGGAACTCAGACTGGGGCAAAGGTTCATCTTCCAACAGGACAACTACCCTAAGCACACAGCCAAGATATTAAAGGAGTGGCTACGGGACAACTCTGTGAATGTCTTTGAGTGGCCTTGCCAGAGGCCAGACTTGAACCCGATTGAACATCTCTGGAGAGATCTGAAAATGGCTGTGCACTGATGCTCCTCATCCAACCTGATGGAGCGTGAGAGGTCCTGCAAAGAAGAATGGAAAAAAAATGCCCAAAAATAGTTGTGCCAAGCTTGTAGCATCATACTCAAAAAGACTTGAGGCTGTAACTGGTGCCAAAGGTGCTTCAACAAAGTATTGAGCAAAGGCTGTGAATATGTACATGGGATTTTTGAATTTCTTTATTTTTAATAAATTTGCAAAGATTTTAACAAACTTCTTTCACATTGTCATTATGGGGAATTGTTTGTAGAATTTTGAGGAAAATAATTAATTTAATCCATTTTGGAATAAGGCTGTACCATAGCACAATATGGAAAAAGTGAAGCGCTGTGAGTACTTTCCAGATGCTCCAACATTAAATAATAAGAAAGATAAGCCTTTTTCTTAATTTTTTTTTTTTTTCAGCAGCCTAATAGATACCCCCTATTTATTATTATGTGGTAGTGCAATACATGTTCAAACCTTAATGTTCTATTAAAGGCTGGGGATGGAATTGTGTTACCGATTTAGAAAAGTCTAGCAGAGCGGTGTTATTTTCTATTCAGTTTTAGCCATAGTTTTTGACTAAAATGCCATATTAGTTTTAGTCTTATTTTAATCATCTGAATTGTTTTAGTTTTAGTCATATTTTAGTCAACTAAAATCTCCAGTACCAAGGTAATTTCGTTGACGAAATTACCACTGGTCATGAGTCAGTGTGTAGAAAAGTCCATATTCTAGAGTCCACTCGCTTTGGTTAGGCAGCTGTCTTGAAAGGGCCTAAACCTGGCCATACATTATACCATTTTCTTGTTCAATTTCCTTTAAATTGACCGCCAACCATGTAGTGCAAGAGCCTGCTTGATTGCATAAAAATTGAAGGTGTTTAGGTTGACTTCATATTATATGGTTTTGGTAAAACTAAAGGAAAATTGTACAAGAAAATTGTATACTGTATGACCAGCCTTAGAGGTGCAAGTGTTATCTTTTCTCCACTTGGTAAACATAAGGCTTACAACTTTTTATACACATTTATTCAAAGGTGGCATCCCCATTATTTGTCCACATACAGAACATAATTTGGGTATCATACTGAAAATGGCAACGCAACAAGGTCTTACTAGACTTGTAAGTAGTCATGATGTGCAGGAATGTCAGTCAGAAATCATTGTTTACACTTACTAAGCCCCAGAAAAAATTTCTCATGGATTGGTTACAGTAAATTGAAATCAGGTTCCTATAAGCTACCACACTTTGCATATCGTTAGATCTATGACCCCAGGACCCCTCAAGTCGATTAAAAAAGATGCATTGTGCCACTTTCTGGCCGCAGGTAGGGCGGTGATTCCCCGTCATTGGAGAACAGCGGATGTACCTTCCCTGGGTGATTGGACTGCTGAAGTGGATCAGATAAGAGATCTGGAGCGTCTGTTGGCGCAGGAATCCGGGAAGGAGGAACAGTTCTCCATCACCTGGACCTCATGGTCAATGTTTCGCTACTCTGAAGACTTTATGGGCTGATGATGACCCAACCTCATCTACCAGATAGCCATGCTGGAGGGATCTTTAACCTCTTTAACCTCCCTTATTCCTTACCTTGATATAACCTTGTTCTCTATCCCCGCTTGCTTTCCTTCTCGCTTTGAACCAAACACCCAAGCCCATATGAACGGAGGCCGAATGCCCAGAATAGATCAGTGAACTAGATATCTACTCTAATGCCCCGTATACACGGTCGGATATTCCGATTGAAAAAGTCCGATCAGATTATGTTGTCGGAAAATCCGATCATGTGTGGGCTCTATCGGACTTTTTCCATCGGAAATTCTGACGGAAAAAAATTTTAAAATACGATTTTTCCGATCGTGTGTAGGGAATTCCGATGGACAAAGTGCCACACATGCTCAGATCAAATTACGAGACCAAAGCTATTGGCTACTAGCCTCTATGTAGTTCTGTCGTACGCAACAAACGTCACCACGTTCCGAACGATCGGATTTTCCGACAACTTTGTCCGACCATGTGTGTGCAACACAAGTTTCAAAACTGGTGACAAAATCCGTAGGAAAAAATCGGACGGATTTTGTGGTCGGAATTTCCGATCGTGTGTAAGGGCAATTAGGGATCCCTACAGCATACTACCCCGATTAGGAAGGACCACATGACATCATGGATCTGCGTTACCTTAGAGACGAATTGTCTGTTGGAACCGGCCCCCATGTTATTCACTAATTTATGTGGCATATAATTACAATGTGATACACCATTATTCCATCAGATTCTAAGGCAAAGATGCCTCGGATTGTACATATTTCGTAAAGGTTCACCTCACTACTATATGTAAGCTACATGTGTATTATATACTGTAACATGATTACTACATTTGTTCACCCTTTACCTTGCAATAAAATAAGATTGAAAAGAACTGGCCCATTAGTACCCACTGATCAGTCTAGTACTAATCTGTCCTGTCTTTCCTCTTGGTAGGTGATGGGGGAGCCTAAACAACAGAGGAAGCTGGTGGCGGAGATTTCCTTGAAGAACCCTTTGTCGGAACCTCTGACGGACTGCTGCTTTACTGTGGAGGGAGCAGGCCTTATAGATGGCCTTGTGCTGAAGGAGCTGTAAGTGTGGCTGTAAAGGGGCTCTGCTGGCAGTGCTCTGTGGGGGTGGGAGTGACAGCCATGTGTAATCAATAATGGCAGGGGAGAAAAGGTTAAGAGCCCTTTCCCACCTTTGCATTGCTTTAATGAGTGTTAAAACTTGAATTTTAAAGTGTATTAATGTACAGTACGTGTGTTGCCTTTCATTTGTAATGGTACCCCCAGTTCACATATACAGTAAAACAAATTTATGCACCACAATGCGCAGGTGTGAATCCTGTCTGGGTGGTGGTGCACTGCTTTGACAAAACCATTGCCTGTCTTTATTTTCACAAATAGTTTTATTCGGTTTTTAAGTTTCAAAAAGGCATACAAAAAAAATCAATAATTAATAAAGGAATACTGTAATGTGGTTACAAAGCAACAATCCGTATATTAGGAATAAAAAAAGGGAAGAGGATATGAAATGTCACAGAAAACATTGGTGTGTGAAAAGGTAAGCATTGGTGGGTGGGTTAAGAGGACAACTGACAACTGTGGTTTAGAAAAGAGTGGTACAATATGCTGGGAGGTGTAGATAAGGTGGGAGCGTATGTCAATGGCACGCCAGCTAGGCTAGTGGAGCATTTCAGCTGTGGGACCTGGACGGGAGCCACACAATCAAACATTCCCTGATTATAACATGTGTTAGTCCTGACGTGTTTGTTTACTAAGCGGGCAGGCCGGGACTCGACTTCATGTGCATTGAAAGTCATAGAGATTAGGGTTATCATGTTGCAGGATTGTACAGCATATGGTGTTTTTCCCTGTTGTCAGTAGCAGCTTGAAGGAGAATAGGAGAAAGTGTAGACTGAGAAGATTCCAGCTGAGGAATGGTGAAAGGAAGGCGTAGTTGTACAGAACAGCGTAGGAATGAGGGGAGAAAGAATGGGATAAGGTAGGGGTTTGGCTGTCTTGGTTTTGGGGGGGGGGGGCAGTTTTAGAAGAGAATGACCTAAGTTCATATGGTGATTATATTGTAGCCATAATGGACCATGTTGTAAAGAATTTGGAGTGGGTGCCATTTAGAATTGCAGTGAGTTTCTCATCTACCATAGTGTCTATCCTGCACCGTTTCATCTTTACAAGGTTAGCTGCTTCCAAGCTTTGGCCAGGAATCCACTCGTTTCCTTAGACATCTGGAGAAGTCAGGGACTGGCCTATGTAACAAAGCTTCTCAAGGATTCTGAATAAAGTTATGGTTCTTAACCAACCTGGTTCCAAAACTGACAGGCTTTAGGGCAGTGCCAACATATGTGTATTAGAGTACCATGGTCTCAAAAACCTCCAAAGCAGGCAGAAGAGGCATCGGGAGGAATTTGGCGATGCGGTCAGGTAACAGCAGGAAAGCACTTTGTACAAATTTTCTTGCGTTAATATGTTAGGCGAGCATTTTACTACTGTGGTCCAGATTTTGTTCCAGTCAGCTATGTCTAAGGATTCTTCCTCGTCCCTCTCCTGTTTCTCCACACATAGGAGCTTCTACAAGCTCGTTGAGTTGGTAAGGGCAGTGTCTAGAGCAAAACAAGTCCTGTAGAATGAGGGTCCTTCAGCCAACGATTTAATAACGGTGCTAATGCAATGTCTGATCTGATCTTATTGGAATGTTTCCATGTGGGGTAATTTCCAGCATTGGAAAGATTCGATAAAAGGTCATAGACATTTTTAACACTTTTCAAACGCCACTAGCGGAAAGCCTGTCATGTGCGAGTGGGGTTTGCGTAAAACGCCAATAGAGGAACATTACTGTTACTCTGCAATCTCAGACTTTTAAGGTACAAATCTAGGTCAATCTAATTTTCTTAAAATCACATACTTCATTTAAAAATGTTTAAAACATGCTTAAGAACGAAGGGTAAAGGTGGCGTCACTGGCGGTGGTTGACCACACTTTAAAAGCAAATGTGACAGGATTTGGTCTATCCCTTTTGGTAGGGGACTGGTTCTACCCCCTCTCACAAATTATTTTCTCCCTCCTATACTGGATTAATTTACCCAGACACCTTTGGAGTAAAAATAAGAAGCTGGGGAATTATCTACAATTACGATTAAGATAGCAAGTGTGGATTTGGGTGGTAGTCCATAGGATTATTGTTCCTCCCGTCGTATTTTTGGTCCTATGGGCTGTTCTTATCCTTCTCGGGTGATAGAGAACTTGACCCCCTTATGCCCCTACGTCCGCCTGAGAGATGGGTACCCTGGTGATTAATGGCCTGGAGAATGTATTTCACATTTCTTCTGTTCAGAGGAAACACTGGTGACTGGGAAACACATTGAAGACAGGATGGAGTGCCCTGTCAAGCCCGCTAAGAGGCAATTTGGACACCACATAAATTGTACAGTGATATCTCTGGGGGGTCCTAGTCCAAATTATTGTACAGTGCTGTATATTTGTTTTATATATGGTTTAAAAACATTTTGTACACATTTCTAGGGACCTGTGAAAGTTTTTACACATGTTTTAAACCAGAGGTCTTCAAACTTTCTAAACGAATGGCCACTTCAGACTCTCTGGGGGCCAGAATTTGGTCAGTGTGTGTAGAAAATGCTTTGTCATCAATGGGCATATACAATGCTTCATTATTGGTAATAGTGCCAGTTGTTGGTATCAGGGGAAGGATTAGTGCCTTATCATTGGTGCCAGTGGGAGGAATGGTGCTCCATTGTGGATGTCAGTCTGAGGAATAGTCCCTTGTATTAGGAAGAGGAATGGTGCCAATCGTTGATATCAGGGAAATGAATAGTGCCACATCATTGGTGTCAGTGAAAGAAATGGTGCCCCATTGTTGGTGCCCAAGGGCCATATCAAGGCAAGCCAAGGGCCACATCTTGCCCCCGGCTGCAGTTTGGAGACCACTGTTTTAAACATTTGTAAATAAAGTATGTGATTTTAAGAAAAGTGGATTGACCTCATGGTGTACTGTTACAGTCTGAGATTGCAGACTGTAATGTTCCTCGATTTGAATTTGTTTCAAGAGAACAGATGTGGTACATGAGAAGTCCTTTCAGGTTAATATGACATGGTTGTGTAAATTCCCTCAAGATGGGAGGTGAGGTGAAATTAAATAGCTGGAATAATGCACAAAGTCCTATTGCCTTAGGACTTTGAGAATTTTTAGAGAATGTTGCATAGTAGGGTTTGGCATTAAAGGTCATTCGTACGTAATTGAGGCTTATTAATTACTCATTGAAATTGAATGAGTTGCTTTGCTGCAACACAATTCAAAGCATGAAAACCACGTTATTACGCACAGACTGGAGCATTGGGTTGATGCTTAATGATGAAGTGGCCTCAAACAACATGGACCTCCCTTTTCATGACCATCAATCTGTAATAATGTCCATTGGGCTCTTCTGCCCCTCTTTTGCCCGGTGGGGCCACGGGGGGAGATGCAGAAGTTCCAGAAATAGCACCTTCCATTGCATTCTTCCGAATGTATAACGAATAAAAATAAATACAATGGCCGCCGCAGGTGTGCAGGCCCAAGAATTCAAGCAAAACAGAATCCTTGAGGGATATTAAAACAATGCATAGTGGTTTAATTCTTCCGTATGTACCAAAACAATGAAATTTCAGTTTTAGTGTTGAAAATATTTTTATTGACATTTTTCCAAAAAGAAAAAAACATTTTAATGCCCCATACACACGGTCGGATTTTCCGACGGAAAATGTCCTATCGGACAATGTTGTCGGAAATTCCGACCGTGTGTAGGCTCCATCTGACTTTTTCCGTCGGATTTTCCGACGGACTAAGTTTTATCTCCTGCTCTCAAATTTTCCGACAACAAAGTCTTATCGGACTTTTTCCGATCGTGTGTAGCGAATTCCGATGGACAAAGTGCCACGCATGCTCAGATCACATTACAAGACCAAAGCTATTGGCTACTAGCCTCTACGTAGTCCCGTCGTAGGCAACAAATGTCACCACGTTCAGGATGATCGGATTTTCCGACAACTTTGTCCGACCGTGTGTACGCAACACCAGTGTCGGACAAAATCCGTCGAAAAATATGACGGATTTTGTGGTCGGAATTTCCGACCGTGTGTACGGGGCATAACAGTGAACAACATGGAAAGAACATAGTTAGAAAACGGTATCAAAAGTACATATAGAAGTCAGCCCAATGGCTATCGCCCACAGCCGACTCCCTCTACTAGACTGGGTAAAGTCAGAGAGGAAGAAGTTTCAGTTTTAAAAAAATTGACCCTTTAATACTCATACTTCAGTGGCCCTCTATATGGTTGGACAGATTTTAAAATCATCATCGATATTTGTATCTTCTTGCATGGAGCAGCTGGAAACTTCAGAACCTAATGAACTTTTTTTCCTCTTACTCCAGGGATGGTCCCGTAGAACCTGGGCAGGTCGCCAAAGTACGAATGGACCTCATGCCTCAGTTATCTGGACTGCGAAAGCTGGTGGTGAATTTTGAAAGTGATCATCTAAAAGGGGTGAAGGGATTTAAGAATATCATCATTGCCCCTCTTCCAAAGTGATGCAGACAACCTCGAATGAAGGAGGTTCTGTCACCAGCCTACATGTCCTATAGCTATCCTATAATGTGAGAATTTATTAAGTGTCTGTGCAGCCTTATCTACATATATATATTCTTGTTACTTTGTGCTGAGATTATAGTGACGGAACAGACTGTATTGTGGTAGTGCGGCAGTTAAATCTCTATTTCTTTATTGGCTTTTATGTACAAAAGAGCTGTATGGGGACGCACAATCGCTGCTTGGTAATTTGGCATGTGGCACGTTAAAAGAAAAAGTCGGTCAAATTTTGTTGAACGCCAACACATATACACAGTAAACTGATGTTATATATTTTTTACATATTTATATCAAATCTTAATTTTAATTTTTTTTTTTTAGTACAGGGCGCTTTTATGGCTTTCTAATGAATAAGTATAGCATGGTCTGCATGATTTTAATAGTATGAGTGAACCAGATGGGTCCTGTCTCTTTTAGGAGATAGGATGTGTCTTCATTCGGCAGTCTATGGAATGTGATCCCTCCTGCCATTAAAGCAGAACTCCAGCCAAAAATTTGATAAAAATATCGACCAATTTAAAGATAAAAAAAACCCACAAAACTAGCTTTTGCAGCAATAAACACCCTCAATCAAGAGATTGCACTGCAGTAAGTTATCTGCCATTTAATGGTTTCAGAGTCTAATGGACAGCATAATTTAATCCACTTCCTCTGAGCCCAGGTCATCCTGGACCAGGGGGAGCCTGTGCATGGACACTGAAAGACAAGGGTGAGCTCCTCTCTGTCATTCTTTCTCCTCCTATTAGCATGCTCCGTGTACTGCTTCTTCGCACATTTCAGTTCTGCTGTACAGGGAATGCAATAGGCTGATACTAGGTCACATGCAGGCACCTACACTGGTTGCATTTATAAAAGGGAAAAAAAAGGATTTAAAGCGGAAGTAAACCCATCGATTTAACAGGCATGCCGGGAATACTAACTGCACATTGGCTGTGCTCTCAACCAAACAGTCAAACCATCCAATGGCTGGTGTCATAACGGATCACATGTGCAGCACCGTGGCAGTTAAAGATTAAACAGAGGCAAAGATGGCAGCTTCCTTGGCTGAAAACGATAGGGGGGGTTTACTTCCACTTTAACCTGTTTCCACTGGCCATACACATTAACGCAGGGAGGCCACATATATGCAGCCCTATGTAAACATCTTTCTGCCCTGCGCACTCCCAGCACAGAGACCGGTGGGTACTGGAAAGCTCCCGATGCATACTTGCGATCAGGAGCTTTCCGATCACGTGACTGCTGTGACAACCAATCACATCGGTCACTTAATCGGAATGCCAACCTCTGCCTCCCAGCAGTTGAAACCTCTTAAAGGGCCGGGAGGTGGCGGGAAAGAGGTTAATGACATATTATATATATGAATGCAGTTCTATAATCCAATCTTTTATATATGCTTAAATTTCAACTGGAAGTTCCATTTACCAAAAGTTGCGTTTTTTTTTTTT
Source organism: Lithobates sylvaticus (assembly GCA_028564925.1). NCBI lineage: Eukaryota > Metazoa > Chordata > Amphibia > Anura > Ranidae > Lithobates > Lithobates sylvaticus. Next base: position 163,844,143 of record CM053037.1, read on the forward strand.
TTTTTACAGTGTAGAAAGTTTGGACATTGCCACCTGCTAACCTATAGGCATTATTCCGTATTTACTTAATATTAAAAGATCATTTAAAAACAAAACATACAGTCCCTTTAAATGATCCAAAAACTGACACTGTTTTCTGCTTCAGTTTTGTGTGATGCCAAGCAAACTTTATACTGAGCTCCTGTATGACTTCTTCCATATGGCTGAAACAGTGCTAGGAAGTAGTTGGCACGCTCTGGAAACTGGTGTCAGTTGCTCCACTTTAACATCCAGCTGTATGTAGCCATCAAGACTGCGCACATTCCGCCTGCCAGCAAAGACAGAATCCAGCAGCTTCATATTTCGGGGATCACGTTTGTTATTATAATGCTGTAAATACCACTCTTTGTATCCAAGCATTAAAAGAACATTTATACAAAAATGACAAGTGAGTCTGGTGGTTATCTTTTTTTTTTTTCGGAGCCTTGACCTCATCTTTCACCCCAAGCCGTGCTTATTATTGCACTCGTAAAGCCTCTTACTGGAAGAATCCTGGTAACAGGAGTTGGGCTGGGATCTTGCCCATTTGGACTAGAAGAGATGCAGAGTAGCGGGACTCGGATTGGCTCTCGTACAATCCAGGCATGTGCTCTGGAAGGCTCTCCATGTATCTCTACCTTGATGTCTGTCCAGCATTAATTCACCTTCAGTCTAAACCTCCTACACAGATATTTCCCCCTCCTCCACACTGCAATACATCAAATATGACAGTCTCCCTTGTCTACACTTGGATTTCTTATGGCACCACTCTATATATCATGATAATCGTTGGCTTTAGTACTTTCTGATACCTTGAGATAGACCAAGTAAACAGATAAAGATACTGGACTTTCATTTATTCCATGCTTGTTTAAAGTCAGTGACTTAAAAGTAATTTTAACTAGACACAGCCAAGCAACTAGCATTTTTAGCAGGAGGCCATCTTTCAAGACAGATGTCTTTATAGGCCCATTCCTATTCATTTAAATGGGCTGCCTAATGCACCATAATGGACCAAAGATCACCCCCTGCATCAAGATTACTTGTATGTGAACTCATAAATGTGTGCTTATTGTGTGTATAATATATATATATATATATATATATATATATATATATATCTAAAGTAATTTTATCTTAAATTAAGTAGGGGAGACTTTTGGCCAGGTGTTGCACAGTAGAAATGTCTGATATGAAAATGTTGCACGGTCCAACATCAGGTTTTTGTTTGGCTACCTGTGTTTCATTATGGAAATTCCCCTTAATTTCCTCTAATGTAGACCAGGGGTCTCCAAGATTGGTGTCATTGGGAGGAATTGTGCCCCCTTGTTGGGGTCAATAACAGGAATTGTGCCCCATCGTTGAGGTCAATGGGAGGAATTGTGCCCCATTGATGATGTAATTGGGAGGAATTGGGCCCCGTTGATGGTGTCTTTGGGAGGAATTGTGCCCCATCTTTTGGTGTCATTAGGAAGAATTGTGACCCATCGTTGGTGTCATTGGGGGAATTATGCCTCATTGTTATCATTGGATAAAATAATGGCCCAAAGTCTGGATAAAAGCAAGCAAAGGGCCACAGTTTGAAGACCACTGCTGTAGACCCAGGAGGGAGTGAGTAGATATTTTCCCAATGGGAGGGACATCCTCTCTTAGACGGCTTTCACACTGAGTCATGGGGGACGTTGGCGGTAAAGCAGCGCTATTTTTAGCGCCACTTTACCGTAGTTTTAGCAGTGCTGTTTGGCTGCTAGCGGGGTGGTTTTAACCCCCTGCTAGTGGCCAAAAAGGGGTTAAATCCGCCCGCAAAACACAGCCGGTATCGCAGCGCTGCCCCATTGATTTCAATGGGGAGCAGCGCTCCTTCACCACTCCAAAGAGGCTGCTGGCAGGACTTTTTGTGATGCCCTGCCAGCGCACCACTCCAGTGTGAAAGCCCTCGGGCTGTCATGATCAGGGGTCAAGCTCGAAAACCAGTTGCTATAGCAGAAGCGGGACTACCACCAACCAGCAGGATAGGTACACAGGCAGTCAGCATTGCGGATGACGCGGTCTCACGTGAGGTGCGGAGTCTAAGTACCAACCAATGTTCACCAGAGCTCCTCATGGTGGAGATGGATTTTGCTGCCTGTTAGCACCAGGTCGTGGTCCTCAGGATCACCCCACCAGGAGGTGAGCAGGCCAGGGTCCAGTAGCGGATAAGCAAGTAAGGATCAAACAGAAGTGTACTCAGTACACAAGCCAAAAGGTCAGTAACAAGTAGTTGCAGGTTGGGAGCCAGCAGAAGCATAGTCCAGGAACAAGCCTGAGGGTCAATAACGAATGGTAGAAAAATATGTACGGCAGTGGGGAAGACGAGGGTGAAACACTGGCTGGAGAGAGCACAACAATCTGGCAAACAGGAAGTGCAGAGACATGGTTTATTCAGGAAGTTCATGGGAGGAGCAAAGAGTTCAAGGTTCAGCAGAAGTCAAGGCACAAGGCAGGGTTGTCCAATGGATCAGACAGGGTTCTGTCCAGCATCTCAGGTAGCTCAGCAAGAAGAGTCATTGCCAGACACAGCAGAGGTCCCAGCTTTAAATCCAAGCCCCAACACTCCCCATGTTGAGGACATGTGGCCTGGTATAGTTTTCCCAGCCAGGCCGCATGTTCAGAATAAGGTTCGGCTATTGATTTTAGGGGGGAATTCATGTGTTTTTTTTTTTTTTTTGTGGCTATCACACTTAAAATCCATGCCAAACCTGAAAGGTCTGGTATGGATTTTCTAAAGGGCCTCATGCATTTTGTTTTTTAAATCCATACCAGACTCAAAAGGGCTGGTATGTATTTCACTCTTGCTATAGGATGTGCTACAGAAAGCTAATTACCAAGAAAAAAATTATACGGTTTAAATTGCTGGCAGATGACATTTCATTACAGATTCTTTAAAGAAACAAAATAATAAATCACACATACCCTTCCGGAGGCCCTAAAAAAATACAAAACAGACCCTGCGGAGGGTTATTTTTTAAGAAGCCGGCAATTGTAAACACTTTTTTTATCCTTTGTAAATGTCAGTGCTGCTAATTACAGAGATGCGTCCCGTCACAGGAAGGATTAGGGCACTCCCAGGCATGGAATTTAACAGATTCACGTGTTTTTAATGTTTTACTTTAAGTATTTTCTTAAAAATTGCAGCTTCTGGCCTAATGGAATTTCTTTAAAATGTTTTTTGCATTGGTACATATCCCCACCCATTTTTATTTTTTTTTTACTTACACCCCCTTTCTTTCTACTAACCAAGAAATGGCCTTTGTAATTTGACAGGTTCAGCTTCTATTAGTCTCAATGGGATTCAGGTTCGGCTTCCAAATTTCGCCAAACACTTGAACCAAGCCCAGGGCAGTCCAGCTCATCCCTACTGTAGCTCAGTAAGCTGTTATCAACTTTTAGGCCGGGTTTACACATGTGCAGCCGCGGGTTCGTGCTTAGGGTCCGGTGCGTTCCTCTACACCGGTTTAGGTGCGATTCAGGTCTGAATTTTAGCCTAAATTCGCACCCGAACCGGACCCAAAGATGCAGCGAACCCTTTTTGAATTCCGACCTCGGCCGCCACAGACATGTGTGAACCGGCTCCATTGAGAGCTGGTCACACTTGCCTGTCATGCGAATTGGATGCAGGGAAACACACATCTAATTCGCATATGTGTGAACCCAGCCTTAATCTTGGGTTTAGATATGCTTTAACCACATGCCGACCGGGCCATAGCCGAAAGACGGCTACATCGCGGTCGGCTTATTCTGGGTGGACGTCCGTGGGACGTCCTCCCAGAACCTTTGCTCCCGCGCGCCCCCTGGGGTGCGCACTCGGGAACATCCGTGACCAGATCACGGTAAGCGGCCGTTTACCACGTGATCGCTCCGTCAAATGACGGAGCGATCACATGCAAACAAACCAGCGTCACGTCATGGTGCCGGTTCTTCCCTCCCCTCTCTGTACCGATCGGTACAGTGAGAGGGAAGAAGCGGAGAGGGGGAGAGATGACCACAGCGCTGTGGGCTGGATGTGTAGTGCCCACAGCGCTGCTCAGTGCCAGCAGTGTGCAATACTCTGCCAGCACTGTGCAACACTGCAATAATCTGCCAATACTGTGCAATAACTGCAATAAATTTATATAGAAACAAAGAATTTACTTTATTTTTTTTACTGAATTTTCAGTCTTTTTTTATTTGTAGCGCAAAAAATAAAAAACCCAGCGGTGATAAATACCACCAAAAGAAAGCTCTATTTGTGTGAAAAAAAGGACAAAAAATTAATTTGGGTACAGTGTTGCATGACTGAGTAATTTTCATTCAAAATGTGAGAGCACCGAAAGCTGAAAATTGGTCTGGTTAGGAAGGGGGTTTAAGTGCCCAGTGGGTAAATCAGCCTAATATGACACCCTTCAGGACAAAGGACAACCCTATCTATAGCAGACTGAAAACATGGACACCTCCTATATGTTGTTGACTGCCGCAGGTGCTAGCGCAGGGACTACATACATGTGTTCATCAGAATTTTTTTCTGTTGAAACTCTCCTTTATCTTTTCATACATCTGACCTCTTGCATACAGTATGTACTAATCTTACTGCTGGTATAGATTTTTTTTTTTTGCTCTTTACATCCCCTCCGATCAGTCTCACAGTTCAGATCTGTCTCATATCAATAGAAGTGGATAAAAAGTCCATTCTTGTCTGTAGGTTTGTGTGGGCAGCCCACCGCTTTATTCTTTTTCTCATCTCTCAGTGTGTTAAAGGCAATGAAAAGCACGGTTTATTTTCCAGGCATTGGCCTAGGTCTTATTTTTGTGCTGGCGAGGAAGACCTGTACCTGGGCACAATGCAGAGCAGTGATAGACGTGATGGAATTAGGAATGGATAATGAGGTATATGAAGGTCGGTGTCTGCAGAGGAAGTTCCTTGGGCCATGAACTGATCAGTTGGCAGTTACGATATACAGCTGGCAGGGTTTTTGTTGTGGAACAGGTTTGCTCTGTATATACAACCTTAATTATTGTATTTATTCTCATCCCAGTAAGGGTATCTGAGGATAGGTTACTTCCAGTGACACCAGCAGAACAAATGCAAGGTAGAAATAGTTATAGAACAAGAAAAGTCATAATAAGAGAAATATTTTCTATATTAGTAAATGTTGTAAAACACTTGTCCAAAGATATATAAAAAAAAAAAAAAAGTTTCCTCCTCTCGGTGTTGATTTGATCAATCCTGGGTGCACCTAGCATACTTAATACCCCTCTCCTCTATATGACAAAATGATGTGTGTGGTGGTCAGGAGTATGTAAGGTGTGGCACAGCTTTCAGAGCACGCCGGTCAAGATTATGTCTGGGCTTTGCAACATGGAAAGTGGTCTGTGAAGTACCCCATTTCACCTCTGGCCAGTGAAGTCTTCTAATGATAGTGGTTAGTGCCGCCTTACCTTGGCACTCAGTTGAGAAGCGACACTTAAGACTGGTGGTTAGAAGAGATATGTCTCCTTACATCAGTGGTCATTGGAGAAATGCCCCTATATATTGGTGGTCAGTGTAGCTCGCGCCCCCCCCCCCCCTACGTTGGGAGCCAGGGGAAAAGTTTCCCCTTAAAACTGGTGAACAGTGGAGAAGTCCACCCTTACATTGGTGATCAGAGAAGTTTATCTTTAGATCGGTGGTCAGTTGAGAAGTTCCCCATCACATAGATGGTTGGCAGAAAATGTCCTCTTTACATTGGGTGTTAGTAAAGAGGTGGCCCTTTGCATTGATGGTCAGTGGAAACATGTCGTCTTACATTACTTGTTATTGGAGTGCCAGTTGATAATGTAGGGTTTGCTTATTGAAAACTTAGACCCTCTGAAGTAACTAGTAACCAGAAACCATGTGATCTTTTGTCTAGCCTTTTGCTCACATGAGTAAGCTGTTCAGCATATATTGAAGATAAAGCAGGGTTGGGACAAACAATTTACCACTGCTAGAGGTGCTTACAATGGTCATCTTTTTTTTTTTTATTTAAGTAAAACCCTAAAAGGAACAGAAAATGTTGCTGTAACAGTTTAAAAAATGTTGGCTGGCATTTGTTAGATGTACTAGCAGATTTAGATACACCAACACTCCCCTGACAATTCTGCTGTCCAGAGGTGTCTCTGTGCTCCTTCAACCAGACTGAAGGTACAGGAGATGTGGCCAAATCATCAGGTAAAAACAGAAAGACTTAAAAAAAAAAAAAAAAAAAAACAAACAACTAAAAAACAAATACAGCCACCACATCTAATGATTGGTGAGCTGCAATATATTATTGTTACTGAAAATATTTGCTAAAAGAACTATTGCACTGCTGATTCATCTAAAGTTTGAATTTCACTAATAAGTCCACTTTAAGTTTTATAATAAGGCGGCTTAGTATCAGTAGAGATCATGGTCTGCTGGTTGTTTGATGTGAAGTGCCAGCTGTCTCTTCCCTTATCCAGGCTGCAGCAGAACTCTTTATCTCATGTGATTCAGAGACAGGAATAGCACACAAAAGCATGCCAGTTTTACACTCACCGGACACTTTATTACATACACCTTGCTAGTATCAGGTTGGACCCCCTTTTGCCCTGGGAATGGCTCAGGGTAGGGCTGGGTGACTCACAGGTAGCATCACTGTCACCCTCCCTCTTCTTTCTTGAAGGTGCTAGAAAGAGAGGAGAGGAGAGGTGGAGCTGCCTGGGGTATTCTGAGGAGCGTTGACTAGGGTTGCCACCTGTCCAGTTTTGACCCGGACAGTTCGGGTATTGACACGTGTCCGAGTTTTAGTCCACCTGAAACCCGGACACACATACCTCCAGTCCCAACTCTAGTCCAACTGATCTAATGGAGGTCTATGGGGAGCCCCAGTATTATGGTGGGGGTGACACTGACCCCTGTATTACAAAGGGGGGGGCACTGGCCCCTGTACTATGAATAAGGGGGGTGACACTATCCTCTGTATTATGAGTGGGGTGACACTGACCTCTGTATTATGAAGAAGGGGGTGACACTGACCTCTGTATTATGAAGAAGGGGGTGACACTGACCTCTGTATTATGAGGGGGGCGGGGTGACACCTAGGGTTGCCATCTGTCCTAGATTCACCTGGACAGTCCAGGTTTTAGTCTGCCTGAAACCCAGACACCTTATTCAGACCAGACTGTGGCTCCCCAAGTAACCGAGATAATCACACACATCTGTTAACGCAGTTTGGTAACACCCACTGTTTGACACATTCCTACTCACCATGTTGCACCCAAAAGGTGTCCCAGGTCTGTTAAAATTCTACTACAACAAAAATTTTGCCATGCGCCACTAAAGTGTTCAGGTTTGGCTTGAAGAAAAGGTGGCAACCCTAGCCTTGACCAATCCCCAACTTGGATTGGCAGGGGGCAGGTCTCCTTAAATACCCAGGGTCAGCCCAGCTGGGGAGGAGTTGTCAGGTGGGCTTGGGTGCAGCCAGGAGAAGAGGCACATGAGAGAGCAAAGGGAGGACAGCGGGAGAGAGCACTGTTAAGACACTCCAGAAATGACTACTGGTCGCAGACAGGAGGGCTGGTGAGTGAAGCACAGTCAGTAGAACTGGGGAGGCACGCTTGAGAGAACTGTGAGTTTACAGTTTGAGATGGGTGCAGAACCAGAAGAGTGGACTGCGTGAAGGACAGTGGAAAGAGGCAGCTGCAGCCAAGAGGGCTGGCAGGGCCTGAAGAGGGTCTACTGGAATCAGTAGCCGAGTTGAGCACAGTTAGCACCAGAACTATTTCTACATCATAGGGGCCCAAGGCCCCTGTCTGCAAAAGCCAATTCTCTGAGGCCTGGCTGAGTTAGTGTCAGGCCTAACCATGTGGTGCTAGCTGGTCTGGGAATCTGCAGCAAGTGGAGTGCTGGAGGAGTAAGGGAAAGGGTTCTTAAGCAAGAGCTGTGCTGGAGAGAAGACTGGAGTGTATATAGTAGTCCCAAGTAAATTATACTGAATCTCTCTGGGCATCCCATAATTTCCTTTTCCCATCCAAGTTCAATCCCCTCAATAAAAAAACAAAGCTTATAGACTGTTCTATGTCTCTGAGTGCCTGAGAGATGGATGCCAGGCTGGGCAGGGTGACGGGTGAATCACAATACTCAGCAGCCCCTATGGGGGGCATGGCTACATTGACATGATAGCATCACACAGTTGCTGCAGATTTGTTGGCTGCACATCCATGATGCAACTCTCATGTTCAACCACATCCCAAAGGTGCTCCATTGGATTGAGATCTGGTGACTTGGGAGGGAATTGGAGTACAGTGAGGCCCCTTTCAGACTGCCGTGACTTGAAAGTTACGTGATTTTGCTGCAATTTCAGGGAATGCCTGTGTAAACTTGAGGTCTATGGACCTCCACTCGCATTAAAGTCAGACCAATGTAGTACAGGGACTACTTTGAAGTCGGGACAACTTGAAGTTGCACAGATATGAATGGTTATCATTAGGAATCATGAGGTACGACTTGTCATGCGACTCTGATGGCCAAAGTTGCAGGAAAAGCCGCACAAGTGTGAAAGGGGCCTGAACTCATTGTCATGTTCAAGAAACCAGTGGTGAGATGATTTGAACTTTGTGACATGGACCATTATCCTGCTGGAAGTAGCCATCAGAAGATGGGTACACTGTAGTCATTAAGGGATGGACATGGTCAGCAACAATACACAGGTAGGCCTATTCTGTGTGTTCAGAGATGGTTTTCTCCATACCTTTGTTGTAACGAACGGTTGAGTTACTGTTGCCTATCGTCTCAATCCAGTCTGTCCATTCTCCTCTGACATCAACAAGGCATTTTTATTCACACAACTGCCACTCGCTGGATATTTTCTTTTTTTCGGACCATTCTCTGTAAACCCGAGAGATGGTTGTGCGTGAAATTCCCAGTAGATCAGCAATTATTGAAATACCCAGACCAGCCTGTCTGGCATCAACAACCATGCCAAAGTCACCTAAATTCCCTTTCTGATGCTCAGTTTGAACTTCAGCAAGATGCCTTCACCAAGTCTAGATGCCTAACTGCATTGAGTTGCTGCCATGCGATTGGCCATTTTTGTCTACAAGCAATTGAACATGTGTACCTGATAACGTGGCCGGTGAGTGTATATTGTGCATAAAGAAGGAGAATCAAATTTGCTGCCACTAATGACCTCCTTTGGAAATGTTAGGCCCCTTTCACACTGATGGACAGTTCAGGTCCGCCTGTCAGTTTTGACGGCGGACCTGAACGGGCGCTCCATTCTGGTCTATGAAGCGACGGATGTCAGCAGAGACATGTCCGCTGACATCCGATCCGCCAAAAGCAAACGGATGGCCCTACGACCAGATCCATCGCTGGCGGATCGGGCGAGATCTGATGAAAACGGACACGCTGTCCGTTTTCATCCGATCTCTCCATAGAGATCAGCGGCGCTGGACAAGCCTCTCCCCGCTCAGTCAGCAGAGAGGGACCTGTCATCTGCCGGCTCAGTGGAGATCAACGGAGAGATCTCCCGCTGAGCCGGCGGACAGGAGGCGAACTCCGTGGAATCGGAGTCCGCCTCGTGTGAAAGAGGCCTTAGTTGCCGGGTTGTCATACCTAAGTATTCAGTGGATTCAATACTTTGAGCCATTGAGAAAATCTATCATTATTTTTAACAACCAGAATATTCATTTATTGAAAAAATTGGCATGGTATAAATACACCAGAAAACAGGGTAGTACATGGAATGACAGTATCACACAAACAGTGTAAACATGGTAATGCCCAAAGTAAGCAAGCAAGGTACATATGTAGTCCAAAAGTAGCAGGTACAGTATACAGCCAGAACCCAGAATAAGCGATAACAGTCAGCAGCCATATCACTGCACTACCCGAAAGGAGGAATAAAAAAGGGGGAAAAAAAACATCACTGGGCCGTTCATGGCTGCCAAACCGCTATTCTACTTCTTAGGACAGTTCTTATTAATATAATAAATTAATCAATTTATACATACAGTAGATAGGGCAGCACTAATAGAATTCTCCCACGGAGGGAGGGGGAGAGTATGCGTTCTAATTTATTTTATTTATTACAGGTACTTATATAGCGCTATCAATTTATGTATCGCTTTACATATACATTGTACATTCACATCTGTCCCTGCCCTCAAGGAGCTTACAATCTGAGGTCCCCAACTCGCATTCATACAAATTTTCTTTGCATAATATAATAAGCAGGAAATCAGCAGTTTGCTATAGTAAGGTATCTGTGCATCATCCTGAATACCCAGCAGTGCTAGTTCAGGAAAAACCAGAAGAGACAGATGAACACAGAGTAAGCTCAAAAACATCCGCCCAAAACATATGAAAATATGTACCAATAGCCGCCAAGAGCAGTCTGGCGATCTTTGAGGGTAGATTCCGTGCAATCTTAGGAGTATAGTACACCCTCTTTGCAAGAATTTAGTTTGGATTAACTTATCTCTAGAGGTAACCATTCATTTGGAGCTATCCTTAAAACAGTCCTCCCTATCTTCCCTGTCCAGGGTAGGAATGTCAGCCCTCCACACTTCCCACAACTTTTCCATCTCAGAGGGCTCCACAGTAAGTAAAGCCAGGTAGGAAAGAGGCTTGAACAGGAATTCCTGAGCAAGGAGATCCTCAATGGGGTCCGTGGCCAATATAGGGCGGTTTTGGAAATTGAGCTCGAGCTGCATGGCACAGTTGAAAATAACAAAAGAACATCTATTGTGGAAGCCCTTACTTAAAGCGGAAGTAAACCCATCCATAAAACAGTTTCATTTCCGGCACGTGCCGAAATGTAACACTCCCATTGGTTGTGCTTTCAACCAAACTGTCAAACCATCCAATGGCTGGTGTCATACCTGATCACATGTGCAGCATCATAGCAGTTGTAGATTAAACAGAGGCAAAGATGGCAGCTTCCTTGGCTGAATACGATATGGGGGTTTACTTACACTTTAACAGAGAGATCCCACTATCACATAAACCACCATAGCAATTGAGTCATGCAAGATAACAAATCTGCTCTTGGGTTCAGTTTTAATGTCCAGGAGCTGAAATTGAAGCGACCTGTGCACCAAAACACTCACCCCTCTGGAGTATTGGGAGTACGCTGCATGGTAATGTGAATCCACCTAGGCTTTTTTGAGGCTAAGGATAGAGGTGCCCACAAGAGGAGTCTCTTGTAGGATATTTAGGAAGGTATTTGAACACCAGTGAGCTCTAAACAGCTGAGTTAGGGCCCCCGAACGCTCCACGATACAATTGAGACCTTAGCCATTACACAAGGGTTGGGACAAAAGAAACAGGGGAAGAAAGTAAAAACATACGTACTCCATCACTACCCAATACCAGTGGAGGGGCATGCCCAGCTCGGAGGGCTAACCAGTCGTACCCATATATCCCAGTACATCTAAGTACTGCCATTAGTCTATATAAAAAGGTAAAGACCACGCCATAAAGAAACAGAGGAAAAAAAAAAAAAACACTGGAAAAGAAACCAACAAAGAGAAAACCAAACAGAGTCAGCAGCGGCTGACTTCCCCTCTTCCCACTCTGCATATCCCACATTACTGTACATGGAGATGCTCAAGTCCCAAAACGAGCCCAGAGAGGCAAAAACATCCTGGAGGTGTGTAACCAAAAGTGAGGTATTTAGTTCCCCCCACCACACATTGTCATTGCAAACAAAAAGTTCCAACTAGAGATGCTGGAGAGTCACTAAAGAACTTGAGTAATTTATGCCTGGGCCAAGCCAGGGGCACAGTTTTAATAGTCTGTAACTTGAGAAGGCCACTGGGAAGTGGGAACAAAAGGTAGGTCGGAAACAAATAAGGGAGAAATCCCTCACCGGGAAGGCCTTCAAGCAGCCCAAGAAACACAGCAGGCATCACAGTAAGACTCCATGAAGAGGCCATCACAGCCATGGGCCAAGTTGAACAATAAGGCTGGGTTCCCACTAGAGCACGGAGCAGCTCATAGCAGGGGGTCTGGTGCGTCTCCATTCAGGGGTTCATGTCAGATTTCAGCCTGAATTTTTGGCTAAACTTGGACCTGAAATGGACCAAAAGATGCACAGGACTCCTGTGCAATGTGCACTGCAGCTGCTCCGGAGATGTGTGAACCAGTCACAATCTCCTGCTATGAGAATTGGATGTGGGGAAACCCACATCCAATTCGTAATTGTGTGAACCCAGCCTTAAGGATGAGTAAGCATATTCATCCCTGTGGAGGCAGGGACTCCAGCCAGATCACAGTATTTTTAGTAGTGAAAAAATGTACTGTCTCTCGGTCTACCACCTGCAGCTTGGCTGGGACCAAAACACTGTACTTGATGCCCTTGGCTCTCAGTCCATCCTTAACTGAACCAAACGACCTGCGAAGCCTCTGGGTCTCAACCGAATAGTCCAGGAACAACAACAGTCAGCCATTTTGGTAGAAGAGTTCCCTAGCAGCCCAGCCAGTCCTTATGATCTTGTCCTGATCCATGGGGCCAGCTGTGGCGGCATTCAATGCGCTCTCTCTACAATAAAGTCGGGAGAGAGCTGGGCAGCAGGGAGCAGGCAACGCAATAGCTCCTCCACAAACACAATAGGTTTATTAGCCTCTGCCCCTTTTGCCAGCCCAATGATGTGGAGATTATTTCTCCTACTGTGGTTTCCTGCATCTTCAGCACGATAATCCAGTGCCTTCAGCTTGGTCTGTAGTGTGCAGAGAACCAAAGTGTGTTCTGCCTTGGTGTCTTCCATGTGGCCAAGCCTCTACTCAGCTGATCTTATCCAGGTCAATATCCAACTGAACCACCTCAATTTTGTTAGTGAGGGCAGCCTGGCATGTATTAATAGCCGCCATAACCTCTGGAATTGCCGAAAGAGCAGTCTCTTCCACCGGATCTAGCCGAGACAAAATGTTTCCCGAGGTTCCGGGCTGGCAGTAGCGAACACTGCCGGGGGGAAACAAAGCTTCTTACCCCCTTTAGAATGGCAAGAGGGTTTGTAAGTCTTCCGCGTTCAGGGCACCAGTGCAGGATCACAAAAAAGTGCCAAGTCAGGGTCAGGCTCTGCATTCCAGTTGCTGGTCTCTGGAACAAACATCAGACATAGTACTACTTGTTCTTTGCCCCATAGGGCACAGAATTTAAAAATAAAAATGATTATGATAGATCTTCTTTAAACAGGAAAATTTACTTCAATTGCTGCATTCTTCCTCTAGGAGGTGACTCAAAAAATACTCAAGTTGGGGACAGTCAGGGAACTAGAATTTTTAAAGAGGCCAGCAATGGCATCCCATTTATTTCTCTCATGACAAAGGTCCTTTAAAAGGGATAGTTCACCTTTTTGCAAAAACTGCCTATGCACAAATGTGGAGCTTTGACCAAAGCTGAATAATGTCCTTGCTATAGAAAAAAAAAAAAAATATTACAAAAAGCCGCGCTAGTGACTCAAATTAAATAAATGAATGTGCAAATTAGAGGTGATGAAAATCCAAAAACGGTTACACCAAAAAAAAATTTTTGCATATGATATAATGAAATAAATATCCATAAAAGTCCAGTGAGAAAAAAAATGAATAAAAAGGTGACAAGGTGAAATCCAAAAAATAGTGACTGTGAAAATCAGGAACACCGTGATCCACCACCGTTAATAGAATGCGCTTACCAGAGGGCAAGCTCAAATAAGCCCATATGTTGATATCGGGATAAATCTCAACCAGATGAGCCCCAAATACGATCTCCTTCTATAGAGTCAGCCAGGGACGGATAGACAAATCCTAATCTTCCTTGGGACCAATGGTAGTATGAGCAGTCTCCAGTAATGCCGAACCAGAAATCTCTTAATGGCCAGTATGAACATATAAGAAAGAATAAATAAAATAAAAGCAATCCTACTTACATCAAGGCGTAAATATATAAGCAGGAACAAAGGATAAAAACATGTGCCGGCCGGCAAATCGTACACCCGCTCACAACGCGGAACGTGATGACGTCAGTGCGTCAGCCTCCCTACGTCCGTTTCGTCCAATGACATCTTCGTTCCCCAGAAGACGTCATTGGACAAAACGGACGTAGGGAGGCTGACGCACTGACGTCATCACGTTCCGCGTTGTGAGCGGGTGTACGATTTGCCAGCCGGCACATGTTTTTATCCTTTGTTCCTGCTTATATATTTACGCCTTGATGTAAGTAGGATTGCTTTTATTGATTAAAATTTTATACTCTGGTATCACACCATGGGAGCATCCTTTTCTTTCTTATATGTTTATACTGGCCATTAAGAGATTTCTGGTTCGGCATTACTGGAGACTGCTCATACTACCATTGGTCCCAAGGAAGATTAGGATTTGTCTATCCGTCCCTGGCTGACTCTATAGAAGGAGATCGTATTTGGGGCTCATCTGGTTGAGATTTATCCCGATATCAACATATGGGCTTATTTGAGCTTGCCCTCTGGTAAGCGCATTCTATTAACGGTGGTGGATCACGGTGTTCCTGATTTTCACAGTCACTATTTTTTGGATTTCACCTTGTCACCTTTTTATTCATTTTTTTTCTCACTGGACTTTTATGGATATTTATTTCATTATATCATATGCAAAAAAATTTTTTTGGTGTAACCGTTTTTGTATTTTCATCACCTCTAATTTGCACATTCATTTATTTAATTTGAGTCACTAGCGCGGCTTTTTGTAATATTTTGTTTGTCTATTGTGTATATCTCGCAATTTTTCAGCTGCTGCTAATTTTTAATTCTATTTATTTTTCACTTACACATAATGTTATATGCTACTTATTTGATTAATATCAGTGAGTTTTAGGATTCTTGAGTTAGGGAGTAGCGCGGTGTTCATTTCCTTTTTTCACTTGTCCTTGCTATAGGCCAGGGGAGGGCTGACAGCTTTAAGCCTGGGGGGGGGGGGCAAGTCCAGTTGAGTGGCCTATTGTACCACCGAATCAGCTCACCATCCATGCCCACCTGGTTTTATAACGGATATTGAAGTTATGAAGCAAGACAAATATGACACAGCATGACCCCCTATCTTGGTAAAGAGCCGATGACGTGGCTCTTTACCCACGTGATCGGCTGTATCCAATAACAGCCAATCACATGTAAATGACAGCGTGTGGGGAGAGCCAATCAGCATCATCTCACAGGGGAGACTGTACAGATAATCAGGCACTGATTACAATGCAGCCCAGATTTCAGAGACATCTGTGCAGCGTTCCTGCACAGATGTTATTGGAAATTGCACCCTGAAAAAGCCAAAAGTCGTACAGAAACTACTTTTGGGAATTTATGTGGCGTCGCACTGATTCGGACGGTCCCATCCCTGGCAATTGCCGCCGATTTGGCATGCAATTTGACATGTCAAAATTGTCGCTCTTTTTTTTATAGCACAAAAAAAAAAAAAAAAAAAACGCAGAGATGATCAAATACCACCAAAAGAAAGCTCTATTTGTGGCAAAAAAAAGGACGTCGATTTTGTTAGGGTACAGTGTCGCACGACCGCACAACCGTCAGTTAAAGCGACGCAGTGCCGTATCGCAAAAATGGCCTGGTCATTGAGCAGCCAATTCTTCCGGGGCTCAAGTGGTTAAAGTTATTTTCTTGCTTCTATTCTTAGACTTGTATGGAGATTGTAGATTAAAGGCCAACTCCAGGCCCTCCGTTAATACCACCAAAGGCCTCCACTCTATCTCTTATCCAGGGTGGGCAGTCTTTAATGATGCACTGATGTAATATTTTATCCCTACAGAGTAATTTATGATATATTAGTCTGGATGGCCGCACTTCAAAAAGGCTTCTTTATTGGTTTTCAGTAAAATCCAAAGATACAGTTGAATCATCAGAACATGGCATACAGCATAAATGGCTAACGTGTTTCACACCTCAAAGGCGCTTAATCTTAGCTAAGGTAAATGACAGAACCATACTGGGCTTGGAAGTGGAGAACACGGAGCTACAATGTGAAAATAGCAAAAGAGAAGGATGAACTGAGCTTTTTGAAACATTGAAAATAAAATTCTATTGCTTTGACTTATCTTCTTTGTAAGACCTGCATGTATCTCCATACTTGTAAATGTGAGAATATGTTCTTCCCTGTTCCACTACACTATGCTGTACATACTTCTCCGTTCTGTACTGTGCTGTACATTGCATAATCCACATCAGTCATTAAACCAGGGTTCCTTGGAAAGTTAGGGTTCCTCCAGAGGTTGCTAGGGGTCCCTTAAGCTGTTGCTGATTGATTGACCTCCCAGGTTGAGGATGCCGGCATAGGGTTCCAGGGTCAACACCAGTTGGCAAAGCCAGCTGCTTGTCACCCATACTTGTTTCAGCTCTCTGTAAGGCCTAAATTCCTCCCACCAGTCACTAATGTAAGGGGCATTTGCTTAACTGTCCACCAATGAATTGGTTTTAGCAAGGGTGACCCAAGACCTAAAATCTATTTTAAGGGTTCCTCTGGCGTAAAAATGTTGGTAAAAACTGCTGTAGAATATAGCTTCTGGTGTACGTTACATACTCCACAGTTCTACTTTGCTCTATATCCTGCAACTGTCCACTGTCTTCCCAGCAATCACAGACTCAGACCCATCTATGCCTAAATGTCACATTTCCTATAGTAAGATTTAAAAGCCAACCCAACCAAAACTCTTGTTTATTAGATATAGATATATTCAAATAGAATCTCTTCCTTTTTATTGCGGTAGCCCTACTGAGGATAATTATCCTCATTTCCTGACCAGGTGTCAGGGTGTCACAGGACGAGAAAACGGCAGAGAAATCTTCCCAATTAATTCAACAAAACTACCTTTCTAAATACAGCGGGGAAAGGTTGGAGCTTGTATAAGATTTTTAATATTGCTTGTTGACCTGTCCCAGTAATTTGTTTCTTGCAGACAGGAAATAAGGGCAATCTGTCCAATGGGTGCCACAAAAAGAGCAGTTGAAATCCAGCATATGTTTGACCCAGGGCTTTTATTCACAGAGAAAAGGTGCAGGCACTCCCCCCCTTCCAAGTCACTCCTTGTCTCTGCCCCTTACCCACCTCTGAGCACCGTCCCTTTGTTCCACTCCTTACCCACCTCTCAGCAATGCCCCTTTTAGAAAATACAGTATAATTTTATGGTACTTAGTAATTTATTTGGAATTTGTTAATAAAAAAAAAAAAAAAAAAAAGCACAAGATTCCCTGCAGCCAGCTACAAAACATCCCCTCCAGTAACAATAGATCCACCCCAGCAACAATAGGTCCCCCAGCAGCCAGCATCAATAGACCCTCCAGCACACCCCAGTAACCCCTTGCCATTACCATACATTCAGTATTGAAGGTGTCAGAACTCTGTTCCCGCTTAAAAAATAAAATTAAAAAAATCCTGCTTTTACCCCCTCCCCGCTTTAATCAAAGCTAAAACAATTTTCGATAAAGTTAAAGCCTCACTATGCAAATTTTGCCTAATTATGAGGCATATGTATTCTTACTGGAATCTTGGTGCTCTTTGTGAATTTTTTCCAGATCTCTGCAGTAATCACGCATAAAACATTGCATTTGTACAGGTACTTCCTGCGAAAAAGACCAGTCACCGCTGCTCTCTCTCCTTATGCAGGGTGACTGGTCTTGTGTCCGCCCCCTCCTTTTCTGCAGGCAGCCTGTCTCCCACAGGTCTGCGTCCAGACTATGTGCAGCACAGTGATGATGTCACCACCACGTTTACAAGGTAACGACTATACAGTAAAACCTTGGTTTGAGAGCGTTTTGAAAGACAAGCAAAATGGTTTAATAAATCATCACTTGATCAACGACGTCTTGATATACAAGTAGCGTCATGTCACAACTGAGTATAAAAGAGAAGAGAGGCACCTCTAATGCCGCGTACACACGATCGGAAATTTGGCCAGCAAAAGACCGATGAGAGCTTTTGGACGGAAAATGCGACTGTGTATGCTCCATCGGACTTTTGCTGGCCGAAATTCCAGCCAGCAAAAGATTGAGAGCAGGTTCTCAATTTTTCGGTCGGAAAAATTTCCGATCGGAAATTCTGATCGTCTGTACCAATTCCGACGTGCAAAATTCCTACGCATGCTCGGAAGCATTGAACTTAATTTTCTCGGCTCGTCGCAGTGTTGTACGTCACCGTGTTCTAGACAGTCGAAAGTTCAGAGAACTTTTGGGTGACCGTGTGTATGCAAGGCAAGCCTGAGCGGAATTCCTTCTGAAAAACCAAAGATTTTTCTGACGGAAAATCCGCTCGTGTGTACGCGGCATAAGTGTAGTAATATGGTTACATTTAATTAAGGTCCAACATTTAGCAACTCACATGGTTGATGATTAAAACAGGCACATCTAAGTATGCAGGCATCCGGGGTAAAGCCGTCCACATAGACCAACCTCCGCATCGCCATCAAAGTCATCCCTCCCACGCTCCACGAGTGCGTCAAGCCTCGCTTTCAGATCGCTCTACTGCAGGGTAGTCTTCCCGGTCACAATTGCAGACTGACAGCAGTGAGAGCCGGCGGTGTGGAGAATGGTCCATGTGGACAGCTTTACCCCAGTTGCCTGCATACTTAGATGTACCTCTTTTAATCATCAACCATGTGAGTTGCTAAATGTTGGACCTCATTAAATGTAACCAGATTACTACACTTAGAGGCGCCTCTCTTCTCTTTTACACTCCTGATGGATTTTGCTTCTAATCCCCTTGTGGAGGCTTTCATTTGTGGATGGACATTTTATGGTTACACAACCCATCACATTACTATAATCTTTTCATATGGACTATAAACTGAAGAACTTATGAATAAATGGTTGTGGAACGAATCATCTGAGTTTCCATTATTTCTTATGGGAAAATTCGCTTTGATATACAAGTGCTTTGGATTACAAGCATGTTTCCGGAACGAATTATGCTCGCAATCCAAGGTTTTACTGTATTTGCAAAAACATTTAACACACACAAAGTGAATTTATAACCTTTGTGGCTACTGAAATACTGTTTAGAGTTCAGCGTTAAGTTTAATACAGGTATTATACTTTCACCACTGAATGGAAACCAGTTCAAATCTGGCCCCACCTAGCATTGAATTATTTAAACCATTTCATTTTCAATCTGTACATAATAATAGTGGAAGGCTATGCCTGTTTTTTTGCTGTATGGGGCTGGCAACTCCAAAAAGACTAAAATATGACAAGTACACAATTTCACGGCATATTAGCGCCCGCATAGATCTGTAAATGCACACATAGGTTTGCAGATATTTCTGAATGTTTTTCCCATTAGATTCGTTTTCATATCAAGTTAAGTGTTGCTTTAATGGGTTACCATAGCAACACCATTTCCAGCTTTTTAGAGCGCTTTGTGCATTGTCCTTAGTTACTTCATTAGTGCCTTACCTTCTATATTGGAAGCAGATGACAAAAGGACCCTCGAGCGTTCACTCCTGATTGTGGCTGAACAGGCAGACCTTTGTGTGCCCCCCATGGGGGTCGCGATCCTCCATGTGACTATTATGCTGCAGGAGTGCAAAACACAAACTAGTCAATTTACGCAAATAGGTAGATGCTTTCTCCTGCTTTCATAGCTGGACAATCTTGTTAGATTTAATTGTGCTATATTGTCAGAGGTCTTCAATGTTTTACATTGGAATAATTTCAGATACCCAAGATGCAGATCGTGAAATCACCTTTTTATATATATATATATATATATATATATATATATATATATATATATATATATTTTATATATATATATATATATATATATATATATATATATATATATATATATATATATATATATATATATATAGCTTTTTGTAGCACTGACCCCCGAAGGAGCTGCTGGTTTTGTTTGGGCTTACCGTTACCTCACCTGCTTGATCTCCGTCTTAATGGTCCTGTTGGAAAGTGGCCCAAAGAATGTTAAATCCGACACTTAGTCCTTTTTTGCTTATTAATTTGAAATAAAGACTTATGCCGCGTACACACGGTCGGAATTCTCGTCAGAAAAAGCTCTGATGGTTTTCCCGTCAGAATTCCAACAGAATTTCACTCAAACTGTCTTGCCTACACACGGTCACACCAATTTCCGACGGTCTGTAACACAGCCGCATAAAACACGTTCGACAGCACTATAAAAAAGGGAAGTTTAATGCTTCCGAGCATGCGTCGGAATTTTGCGTGTCGGAATTGCATACACACGATCGGAAAATGCGATGGAAAGGTTTTCCGTCTGAAAAATTGAGAATGGGTTCTCAATCCAAAGTCCGTCGGAAATCCCGACAGAAAAAGACCGATGGGCATACACACGGTCGGAAAATCCGTTGAAAAGCTCCCATCGGAAATTCCGACCGTGTGTACGCCGCATTAGTCTTTCAATAAAGGGTCAGGGGGTTAAGGGTGAGTTCAGGCACTTGGTAATTGCGGAGTAGAGGTATTAGAAGAATCCAAAGGACAAACAGCTCCACAGACTGGATCCAGCAACCCCCGGATAGGCCCTTCTCACTTGGCCTAGCAGCCGGTGGGGTGCTCGACAAAGTCTCTGCCACAGACTTGTTGATTAAATTTAAGCATTACTGAGAGATCTTGAGAAATTCAAAGAACTGCCATACAGTACCAGTCGCTTTCAGCCGACCCGGCGATACTGTATGGGTGTTGATCCGGGTTGAGTCCTCTAACTGGGTTTTTCAGGATTCTCCAGAGATACCAGCCTTACGCTCGGTCCTCCCTTGGAAAAGTCCTCCCCTGGATCCTCCAGTTTTTGGGCCTCTCTCTGCAGGCGAGACAGCACCGGACCATCCCTGGATCAGTAGGCCCCAAGACTTTTCCGGGCCTACCCTCTCAGTTGCACAGCCTCGGGCCAGCCGGCCCCGAGACACAGGATACACAGGCTGCACACCCCAGGCCAGGAGGGCCATGAGGTCGGGGCAGCAGACCCCAGGAACAGCCAGGTAAAAAAACAAAAAAAAAGCAAGCCCCCCTCAAAATGGCATCCGTACCTTAAAAACCATCTCCCAGAATTCACAGCAGGAAGAACACTCCCACTGGGCTATTTCCGAGCAATAAGTGGCATTCAATACATCCAGCTGAACTGCGTTTCTACACTTACCGGTGGTGACAGCAATACCTACGGTCAAGGAGAAACCAGTGCAACCCAGCCCAAACCAGTGCAACCCAAGCCCAACTGCGGCTTC
Organism: Lithobates sylvaticus; assembly: GCA_028564925.1. Lineage (NCBI taxonomy): Eukaryota > Metazoa > Chordata > Amphibia > Anura > Ranidae > Lithobates > Lithobates sylvaticus. Next base: position 163,865,370 of record CM053037.1, read on the forward strand.
AGACAACTTAAATTTGAAAAACAATAGCGTCTGCTCTTTAGGAGCCGGCGCTACATTTTGATTTAACGTCATGGAAGGAGAGCAGAGGGCAGAGGAGGTCCTGACCCAGCAGCGGGGATAAGTTAACCACTTCAGCCCCGGAAGGATTTACCCCCTTCCTGACCAGAGCACTTTTTTGCGATTCGGCACTGCGTCGCTTTAACTGACAATTGCGCGGTCGTGCGACGTTGCACCCAAACAAAATTGATGTACTTTTTTTCCCAATAAACAGAGCTTGCTTTTGGTGGTATTTGATCAACTCTGCGGTTTTTATTTTTTGCGCTATAAACAGTAAAAAGAGCGATAATTTTGAAAAAAAAAAAAAGCAATATTTTGCTATAATATCCTCAAAAATTTATAAAGAAAAATGAATCTTTTCCTCAGTTTAGGCCGATACAGTATGTATTCTTCTACATATTTTTGGTAAAAAATAAAATAAAAATCGCAATAAGCGTATATTGATTGGTTTGCGCAAAAGTTATAGCGTCTACAAAATAGGGGATAGATTTATAGCATTTTTTTATAAATTTTATTATTTATTATTTAGTAATGACGGCGATCTGCGATTTTTATTGTGACTGCGACACATCAGACACTTTTGACAGTATTTTGGGACTATTGTCATTTATACAGTGATGAGTGCTAAAAAAATGCACTGATTATTGTGTAACAATGGCAGGGAACGGGGGGGGGATCAAGGGGTTAAGTAGGTCCTAGGGAGTGATTCTAACTGTGGGGGTGATGGGCTTCCACTGACATGACAGCGATCACTGCTCTTGATCACAGGGATCAGTAGATCCCTGTCATGTCACTAGGCAGAACGGGAAAATGCCTTGTTTACATCTCCCCGCTCTACCCCTCCTCACCGCAATCGTGGGCCGCCGGCGAACATCAAGTTCCCAGGGACCCGCGGGCATGCTCCCACGGCGTGTGGCGGGCGCCTGATAGGCGGCAAATTTAAAGGGACGTAGAGGTACACCCATTTGCCTGCCTGTGCCATTCTGCCAATGTACATCTGTGTGCGGCGGTCGGCAAGCAGTTAAGGTGTTGGGACGTACAAATCCCTGAAAGATCTGTGTATCCACAGAATGGTCAGTTTGTGTAAAAGGAAACTGAAATAAGGACAATTGTACACAAAACACATTCCAAAAAATAAATGGTGGATTTAGAGAGATGGTGAGCAGCCTAAAACTGGCTACACATTATACAATTTTTATTATTCAATTTCCTTTAAATTTACCTTCAACTATGTAGTGCAAGGGCCTGCCTGATTGCATACAAATTGAAATGGTTTAGCTTTGACCTCATATTGTACCATACAGTTGTATAATGTGTAGCTAGCGTAAGGTGAACCCAAAGACGGATTTTGTCCGACACTGGTGTTGCATACACACGGTCGGACAAAGTTGTCGGAAAATCTGATCATTCTGAACGTGGTGACGTTCGTTGCGTACGACGGAACTACGTAGAGGCTAGTAGCCAATAGCTTTGGTCTTGTAATTTGATCTGAGCATGTGTGGCATTTTGTCCGTCGGAATTCGCTACACACGATCGGAAAAAGTCAGATCGGACTTTGTTGTCGGAAAATTTGAGAGCAGGATCTCAAATTTTTTCCGACGGAAAAAGTCCGATGGCGCCCACACACGGTCGGATTTTCCGACAACATGGTCCGATAGGACATTTTCCGTCGGAAAATCCGACTTTGTGTATGGGGCATTAGATCTATGGTTGGTCATACAAAACCAACTAAAATGTACCTAAGTTTCTGTGGTCAATATGTGACAGCTCAAAGATGGCGGTGCCCGATGACAGTGGGATAGTGCCTTCACATGGGAAATCCCCGTTCTACCTCTCCACACCGCAGTCGTGGGCTGCCGGAGAACATCGAGTTCCCGGGACCCGAGGGCACGCTCCCGCGGCGAGCGCCGAAAGGCGGCAAAATTTAAAGGGACGTACCTGTACGCCCATTTGCCTGCCTGTGCCATTCTCCCGACTTACATCTGTGTGCGGCGGTCGGCAAGCAGTTAAAGGTGAGCCCAAGACCAAGTGTAGGCAACAGCCTTCTATCTATGGTTGGTCCTACAAAACCAACGAGAATGTACCTAGGTGTCTGTGGTCAATACGTGACAGCTCAAAGATGGCGGTGCCCGCACACAGTGGGATAGCACCTTCACATCTAAACAGCCACCGTCTTATGTCTATGGAAACTTTAGTGTCACTAAACCCAGGACCCTGCATTCAATATATCTGGTCTCCCACAGTACAAAGAACATGGCAATGCAATTATTTTAGTTAATATAAACTGCTAAATACCTTTTCTCATCAGCAGCATATATCAGTCTTGTGACTTCTATCAGTGTCCGGCTGAGCACTAGTTAAAGTGATCAAACATGTCATACTTACATGCTCTTTGCAAGGGTTTTTTTTATAGAGCGGCCCCGGTCCTTCTTTTGTGTCCCCCCCCCCCCACTGGCGGCGCTCCTGGCTCCTCCTCTTCATTGAGTGCCCCCCACAGAGAGTCGCTCCCCTAAATCCTGCTGCTGCGCCCATTGACACAGACAGCAGGACTCGGCCCCGCGCCCCCGGCTCCCATGTCACTGCATTTGATTGACAGCAGTGGGTGCCAATGGCTCCTGCTGGTATCAATCTATCCAATGAGGACTTGAGACGGTGGCCGGAGCTGCTTGGCTTGTCCCTGTCGCTGGAACGATTGGGCTCAGGGGGGACAGCTGCTGTACAGAAGGTTTTTAACCTTAAAGAGGAAGTAAACCCTGATGGGTTTACTTCCTCTTTGTTTCCCTGCAAAGGTAAAGCATAATAATGGACTACTATGCATCGCATAGTAATCCATTATGTGTCACTTACCTGACACAGGAGCCAGCGAAGTCACCGCTGTCCTCTTGTGTACAGAGCCTCCATCTTCTTGGTGGGTCTCCCTGCTCCGGCACCGTCATTCAACGGAACCGCGATGACGTCACTCCCGCACATGCGTACGGGAGCCGCCACTCGCGACATATCGCCGTTGACAGCGGCGCACTCAGTGTGTCTGCGCGCCACTGTCTACGGCGCATGCGCATTGGCTTTTGGCAAATATCTCCTAAACATTGTAGGTTTAGGAGATATTTCTTGGACCTACAGGTAAGCCTTAAATCTAGGCTTACCGGTAGGTCAAAGTGGTTTGTAAGGGTTTACAACCACTTTAATGCATAGAAGGTGCAAAACCGTGAGGGTTTAAAACTCCTTTAAAGCTTGTAGGAGGAGTTCTAATTCTCCTCTGACTGTCCTATGAGGCTGCATGAACCCTGACCCTCTGTCTGGACCGATGCATCCTCCCCACAAAAAACTCTCTAACAATACACAAAACTCAGCATGTGCAGAGTGCCTTCTAGGCCTCTGTGCTATCAGCAGATGAATAGGGGGCAGTAATAGAAGGGGAGGATCAGAGAAGGCAGGATCAAACACCGTTTTTACACAATGCAGAGGATTAACCCCTTACCCCAAGCATGCTTTACTGCATATACAGACTGATTCTACTGTTGTGGTTTTAGTAACACTTTAGGGCTCATTCACGTAGGCTTCAGCTTGCATAGGAGCAGTGTGTACAGCAAGAGATTAAATGGTACTTGCAAAGCTTACAGCAAACTTTATCGAAGTTTAATATAATCTTCAATTTGAGGCTGTTAGAGCTAGCGAGACATTATATATTATATATATTTTTATATTTTTTTTTTTTAAACTACTTCAAAACCAATCCTGACATTTCTCGCATACGTGTTTAAATCTGCAATTTTTTGGCTCGAAAATTATTTTGAACCCCCAAAAATCCCAAATTTTGGGGTAAAATAGAAAAGATGAAGTTACGCCAAGTACAGGCAGTCCCCGAGTTACGAACGGGTTAGGGACTGCCGGTTTGTTCTTAAGTCGGATATGTTCATAAGTCGGGAGCACATGCGCAGAACGGCAGAGACATCGTTTTCCGATGTTCTGTCAAGTAGCCGCGCATGCGCAGATGTCGTTTTCCGACGCAGAGCGGCAGAGACGTCACGCCGCCTCTCATTCGTAAGTAGGAGTCGTTCGCAAGTCGGATGTTCGTAACTCGGGGACTGCCTGTAGACACCTAACATGTCACACCTTTGTTGCGAATGCCCATGGAAAGCTGATAAACTACAGTACATACAATTATCCATAGGTGATGCTTTCAAAGCCTTAAAGGAAGTCTGAAGTCCGCTGTCTGCTGACGTCACACAGATCAGTCCAGGCACCGCGTCAAGACAATCAAGTCTGGATCCGCCTGGTGCTTGGACTGATGGCCGTCTCAGCCTCTCAGTGAGCCGCCTAGACGGCCGGTCCCCACCCCTCCACAGCTCAGTGCGCCAGTGAGCATGGCGCAGAGAAGAGAGCTGCTGATTGGCAGTAAGCAGCTCTCTGCTCGGGGTGCTGAGAGAACCGAGCCATCAGCGGTGTTCAATGACTCAATTCTCAGTGCAGACACGCTGGGGGACAGATGCAGCATCGGACTGATGATGCATCCACCTAGGTAAGTATGGTTAGGGAAGAAAAACAGATTCCTATACTTCTTCTTCCAGTTTAGAGTTAAACAGATCTGGCACTAGAATTATTAGGTATAGAGGGTAATCCTGCGCTTGCACAAAGAGTAGCAACTAATCTGATGCAGCGCACACTGGGGGTAATGTCTGAACCCAGAAATAACGAATAGAAAGAAGAGGTAGTAGCGCGCAATCAATTTAAACTAAATTACGTGAATAAGAGAGAGCAGGTAACAAGGAAATATAACCAGTAGCTATGAATATAGCAAATATAAAGTGGTTAGAGTAAAGTGCATCAACAGAGGATAATGATTCAGCTAGTAAACAAAGTACTGTGCCAATAAAATAAATAGCAGATAAATGATAAAAATGTCTAAACAACATCAGAGCAAATATTTAGAAGAAATATCGCATAATAAACGCAGTGAGCAATAAATACAGTGAGTGCGTGACTGGGTGATGGTTCACAAGGATAAATAAGGTAAAAAAATCCAGTAAATAAATAAAAGTATAATCAATGAATAAAATCGCAGGGCAACTGCAAGCAAATCGCAGATGGAAGTCGCAGTTGAGAAATGACTATATAGTGGTGGTAGTGGGTGCGTCCCACATTAAAATCGTGACCGAAGTGAAAAAATGTTTCAAACGTATAAATATGACGAATAAAAACAGATCACAGCGGGTGTGTAACAATAAAAGTCCATAGATATCATAAGTGCATCAAGAAAGTTTGTTTCCATGTGCACTGCAAGTGGTAGTAATAGTAGATCTTGGTGTATGGTGTTTTAACTGTGGCTATCCTGTGTGGTTATCCTGGTTCCAGGCGGTCCTAGTGGGGAGAATTTGAGTGGCCCCTTACCTTACGGCTGTAAGGTTACAGCATTAAGCCCCATACACACGGTCGGAAAATCCGACCACCAAATCCATCGGATTTGGTCCGACGGATTTAGTCCGACACTGGTGTTGCATACACACGGTCGGACAAAGTTGTCAGAAAATCCGATCATTCTGAACGTGGTGACGTTTGTTGCGTACGACGGGACTACGTAGAGGCTAGTAGCCAATAGCTTTGGTCTTGTAATGTGATCTGAGCATGCGTGGCACTTTGTCCGTCGGAATTCGCTACACACGATCGGAATTGGTGTGATCGGACTTTGTTGTCGGAAGATTTATAGAGCAGGAGATACAACTTTGTCCGTCGGACAATCCGATGGAAAATGTCCAATGGTGCCTACACACGGTCGGAATTTCCGACAACATTGTCCGATAGAACAGAATCCATCGGAAAGTCCGACCGTGTGTATGGGGCTTTAGTGTATGGGTCTTTGTGGTCCTTGGTGACCTTCCTCCTGTCGGTCCCAGCTGAGTGTCCCAGGTCCTGTTAGTATTTCCTTAGTATGGAAGTGTATCCGTGTGTGGGGGGGGGGGGGGGCTCACATCAGTGTATATGGAAGGAAGGAAGGAAGTAGCCTCATAGTGTAGTAAATTTAGTATAAAATTTTTTATTTCAAACAGTTAAAACCAATTGTAAGGGTACTCACATTTAAAAATGTGCAAACAGACAGAGTACAAACGAGCAGCGAGCTCGATAGCGTCACTTCCGGTGTGTCAGAAGGCTAGAAACCCGACGCGTGTTCATCACTGGTCACATGACTTCATCAGGGGAGAATTATTGCCCTCACTCTGGTGTCCACAGTAATGCTCACGTGTGTGGTGTGAACACCGTTTACATTTGAGAGATGCATAGACGGTACTTTGAAAAATATTTTTTTAAATTGTAATATTTTGATCAGATGCTTCACAAGCGGGTAACGGATTGTAAACAAACGAAACTGGAAGTGATAAAATCCTTGTTGTTTTCAGTTTCCTTTGTCACCGGAGGTGGGGGAAATGGGCTATCAAAGATGTGTTTACCTCCCCCGACAAGTGTCAGCAGTCCCAGGCTCCCCGACCACCTCCTGGGTATGCCTTCCCGTACCCTGTAGCAGTGATCAGGTGACTGTGGAGTTGCCCGAAGCACTTCTACAGGAAAGCCCATCGCCAGCTGAAAATTTGATCTCAGGATCATGGCTGCAGCCATAGCCATGATCCCGAAGTAACCACTTAAACCCAAGGAGGTGCAGGGCACAAAGGGGTACAAATAAGCACCAGGGATGCTACATTCATGAATTACAAGTGTCCCGTGTGCTGGTGGCTGCCGAGTTCCTTAAATTCTTCAGTCCTCTGTCTCCCCATCAGATATTTATTTCCATCTGCATCTCTGTTTCAGATCTTTTGGTCTGATGAGGAAAGGCATTGTTATGCTCCAGCATGGCTGCACCCGTGTGCCAGCTCCATAAAAAACACAATAGCCTTGTGGAGGAACTCAAATGCCCTGTACAACCCTACAGAACACATTTGGGATTGGTTTAAGAACCAGGTCTTCTCGGATATCATCAGTACCTGGCATCACAAATGCTGCTTTTTCTGTATAGGCACAAATTCCAACAAAATCTTGGGGAAAGCTTTCCTAAAAGAATGAGGCTGTTATAACCAGCAATGTGGTGGTGTGGACTCCATATTAAAGTTAATGACTTCAGAAGGGAATGTCCAACAAGCTTTCCACAAAAGTTTTGTCGTATCGTAGACGTGTTGTATGATGGAAAATTGGCAAAACCTTGCAATTACCAGATCATATTTATGGTTATGGTGGTCTGCTACCAAGATGTTTCCTACCCAACTGTAGTGATGGACCAAGTTTAAATGTAATCTGTAACAAAGCAAACAATCTAGGGATGAAGCTTCTTATAGACCACAGTGGAGGATGTTGCTTCAGAGTTGGAGAGTAGCTTTCCCCATATCTGGCTAATCACACAAGCAAACTGCTTGTGTGAGAAGCCTGATATGATAAGATTACTCTTAAAGCCGGTGTCCTGTCGGATAGTGTCCCCCGTTGGATACTGTCCGCTGTGTACTGCGCATGCGCAGTACGGATGACAGTCAGATTCTGAAAATATCCAAAGATGAACGGCGCCTGCGCCGTGAGTCCAGGTTCAAGCCCCACCATGCAAATGGACATAGAGTTAGAATAAAAAAGAGCTGAGGCCGTGCCAGAAGCGCGGCGAGCGAAGCGAGCCCGCGAGGGGCCCTCTAACTTTGTGCAGCCCAATGTCCACTTGGATGGTGGGTCTTGCACCTAGACTCACAACGCAGGCGGCGTTGATCTTCTGAGATTTTCCGAATCTCCTAGTCCTCCGTACTGTGCAAGCGCTGTGCCTGCGCAGAATGGCCCGGACACTATACGATAGGTGGACACTATCCGACAGAACACCCACCGGCCATAGATGGTGTGATTTTCTTTCCTACAACCAAAATCGCTTGGTTCCCTCATCAACACAGTGTCTCTGCCGGAAGAACACACAGCGATTAGTGATTATGGCTAGTGGCTATAGCTGCTGACAATAATTGAATGAAAAATTCGACTGGGTGGTTGTACCCAAGTTAATCAACTTGGGTACAATCAGCCTGACCATACATGGTTCCAATCTCAGCCGGTCCCTGCTGAACAGGCTGTGATTCGAACAGTCTATGGCCTGCTTAAGTCAGTCATCAAATGTTTGCTTGCATAATAAAATGAACACTCTTTATGTTGTCAATGTGCAAAAGTTCCAGTTCAAGTCAGTGGGGAAATCTCCAGAAGCATCAGAAATAATATGGGCTGGGAACTCAAAGATTAGTGGCATTTTAACCACTTAAGGACCAGCCTCGTTTTGGATTTTAGGTGTTTACATGTTTAAAAAATTTTTTTTTGCTAGAAAATTACTTAGAAAAAAAATATATAATGTTTTTTCTAACACCCTAGAGAATAAAATGACGGTCATTGCAATACTTTTTTTCACACCATATTTGCGCAGCGGTCCTACAAGCGCACTTTTTTTTTGAAAAAAAATCACTTTTTTTGAATAAAAAAATAAGACAACAGCAAAATTAGCCCAATTTTTTTTTGTATTGTGAAAGATAATGTTACGCCGAGTAAATTGATACCCAACATGTCCTGCTTCAAAATTGCGCCCGCTCGTGGAATGGCGTCAAACTTTTACCCTCAAAAATCTCCATAAGTGACATTTAAAAAATTTAACCGATTAACACATTGCGGCGATACATCACATGTGTGGTTTGACTACCGTTTTCATATGCGGGCGCTACTCACGTATGCGTTCGCTTCTGCGCGCGAGCTAGTCGGGACGGGGTGTTTTAAAACATTTTTTTTTGTTTTTTATTTATTTTACTTAAATTTATTATTTTTTACACTGTTTTTAAAAAAAATAAAAAAAAAAAAATGGATCACTTTTATTCCTATTACAAGGAATGTAAACATCCCTTGTAATAGAAAAAAGCATGACAGGTCCTCTTAAATATGAGATCTGGGGTCAAAGTCCTCAGATCTCATATTTGGACTTAAATGCAAAAAAAAAAAAAAAAAAAAAAAAATGTCAAAAAAAATGACATTTGGAAATTGTGCCTTTAAGATGTATGGGCGTAAGTGACGTTTTGACGTCGCTTACGCCCTCCTATGGTATAGAGACGAGTGGGGGCCATCTTAGCCTCACTCATCTCTATACCCAGCACGTAGAAGGACCCGATAGCCTCCGGCGCTGCCGACGGCTCCGGTAAGCGGCAGAAGGCACAGGAGACCGGCAGGAGGGGGGGGCACCTCTCCCCCGCCGATAACGGTGATCTCGCGGCGAACCCGCCAAAGAGACCACCATTATCGGAAACAGAACCGCTCACTGTGAAGAGGGATACCTCGGTTGTGGCAGCAGCTGCTGCCGTTACCGAGATATCCCTCTTAAAAAAAAATGACGAATATATACATACAGTGAGCTGTCGGTAAGTGGTTAAATGAAACCTGTATTAAGAAATATGGTGGCTACCAATACTGACCTGGTAAGTTTACCAATTACCTCCGGCTGGAGTCACTAAACCATAACAAGTATGGAAAGTAGAAGGTCGGAGTGAAGTCAGAACTCCTAATTGACCATTTGTTCAAAATCTGAGCTTTGAAGGTTCAGAGGGAAAGGTGAGCAATGGCAGTCTTCAAAGTGTCCATCTTTACAGTAAAAAAACGCAACATAAAAACACTTGTGTCATGAATATTAGTAAAAACGTTTTTTTCAAGAACACTTTCTTTTGTACGAATGTTTTATTACATTTATTTTTCTTAAATCAAACTAGTGCCAGTACCTGAATTTGACTTGGTGTCATCTGCTCGCAGTGCTTGTACAGAAGGGCTCAGACTGGGAGAAAGAGACGCACAAAGGGCTAGTCACCTGCAGTTCTCTTAATGCAAAGAGCATGCCGATAGGAGGGAGTGAAGCTGGCCATATATGGATCGAATCTTGGCCGGTTCAGTAGGCACCGGCCAATAATCGATCCATGTATGGGCAGTCTGGTTGGACCCAAGTCAATACACATTGATTGACTTGGGTCTAACCAGCCTGTCAGTTTTTTTACATGCCATCATTGCTGGCAGCTACAGCAGCTAGCAGTAATCACTGTGTTCTGCCAGTTAGAAGGCTCCGCACTGGCAAAACACAATAGCGGTGCGGGAGGGATTCCCCCAGCAAAAACCGAGTGATTTTATTTTCTTCCACCCATGGTGGAAGGAAAGGAAATTGCATAATCTATAGGCTGCTTAACCACTTCCCATCTGGTTTAATTGTTCTGATACGACGTCCTTCAGGACAAGACGCTTGTGCGTGCCCCTGGGGACGTGCATCGCAGGAAAACGGTGGACCGAGCGACACACCGCATCTCTGTTCACGGCAAAGAGCCTGTAACGTATGCTCTTTACCAAGTGATCAGCTGTTTTCAATCACAGTGTAAATAGGAAGTGCCGTTTATTGGTATTCATGTACTCAAGCTGACAGCGCGCAAGTAGAGAAGAGCGGATAGGCGGCTGCATGGATAATCGGCACAATGATTATCAATGCAGCCCCATCAGTGCTGCCTGCCAGTGCCCACCAGTGATGTTCATCAGTGCTGCCTGCCAGTGCCCACCAGTGATGTTCATCAGTGCTGCCTGCCAGTGCCCACCATTGATGTTCATCAGTGCTGCCTGCCAGTGCCCACCAGTGATGTTCATCAGTGCTGCCTGCCAGTGCCCACCATTGATGTTCATCAGTGCTGCCTGCCAGTGCCCACCAGTGATGTTCATCAGTGCTGCCTGCCAGTGCCCACCAGTGATGTTCATCAGTGCTGCCTGCCAGTGACCGCCAATGCAGCCCATGAGTGCCTGTCTGTGCAGCCCATCAGTGCCCGTCCGTGCACCCGAAAAATTATTAACAACATTTTATAACAGAAACTAAGAAAAATTATGTTATTTTTTTCACAATTTTGTGTCTTTTTTTTCCGTTTGCTTAGCAAAAAATGAAAAACCCAGTGGTGATTAAATACCACCAAAAGAAAGCTCCATCTGTCACAAAAAGAAAAAAAAAAGATAAATATTTTGCTTGGGTACAGTGTTGCATGATCGTGCAATTGTCAAAGTGTGACGGCGCTGAAAGCTGAAAATTGGCACGGGCGGGAAGGTGAAAGTGCCCAGTATTGAAGTGGTTACGGATTGGATGTACAGAAATAAAAATCCTTTGGCAGGTAAAACAGCTCATATACATTTGATCTGTCTATTTAGCCATTTGCCTGGAATTCATAGTTAAATAAAAATGCATATAAAAAAGGTATATAACTGTTAAGCAAGCCATATTGTAATTTGTTATGAAAAAAATTCCCTCCCAAGTCTGCAGCCAGCTATATTTTTCAAAAAACGCAAACAGTACCCACCACAGGGCATTCCAGAACTCTCATTCCTCTATGCACGATTGGCTTAATACAAGAAGTCTGCACAGAGCCTGGGGGGCAAATTTCAGGCAGCTCTCGCAACACAAATTTCATCTTTAAAAGACAGAAGCCACAGCGTTCCTTATAACAGCACCAAAGACAATCGTGCAACTATAATGAAAGCAGAAACCTCCCTCTTAGTAGTCTTTTTCATTAATACTGGCAAGGTCTATCAAGGTCTATATCAATATCTACAGAACTTTCTAATGAATATAGCTGACTTGGAGTTTTTTTTTATTTTTTTTTATTATTATTATAAAAAAATGGGAACGTCACATTATTAAAGCACAGGGTGTGTAAAACTAAATACCATCCACTTTGACAAGAAAAGCAGAAGGTCGTCAACATGTTTGGGACCAATTAGACTGCTGCAATGCAATGCAACTGTGTGTATTAAAATTTGACTTTTAGGTCAGCTGAAAAAGTGAAGGCTAATTTCTGATTGGTTGCTACTGGTTACTGTACTTTATCATAATGAAATAAAAAAGTCACTGTGTTAATAAAAAAAAAAATGCTTCATTTTAGTGCTAGAAAAACAAGATTTAAAGCAAAACAGATAAACAGCAGCATGATCAAGACCCTCATTACACAAATAATTAGCACCGATAAAGGGACTTCTGAAATGTGAACTTGTGCTTTGTCCATACTGACCGCTTCACTTTACTCTATAGAGCATAAGCCACAAATACTTACATTCCATTCATATTCCCCTATTGCTCTGATCTGCAACTGGCCAGCCTGAGATTCATAAGCAAGTCAAAACTGGGCTGGGCAGACTTTCTCCGCCCCCATGTGACCGCGCTGGAGGATGGTGATTTGCCAGGCAGGTACCAGTTTGTGGAATTATGGGGAGCAAGTGGAAGGTATGTATGTACATATGCTCCATAGGGTAGAGTAAAGTGAGTGTGCCCAATATGAGTACCGTATTACTTAAACACAATGTGATATTGGCAGTCAATCCTGGATGGATAAAGTCATTTAAGGATTGTATTCCCTTTCCTAGATGAAAAACGACTTCAGTATTTCTCAAGTTTTGTGCACTAAATCCAAAATTGTAAACATTCGTTCAACCTGATCGTTACTGAACAGGAGGATTGGCATTATGACCAGTATATTCTTCCTTATAGTATGTCAATACTCCATAAATTAAGAGTTAAAGTGGTATTCAATTCTGAACCCCAAATAGTCTTAAAAATGCTCCCGCATTGCCCCAAACCTGCAGTTCTCCCCGCCATCCCCGTTCGAACAGATTATACTAGAAGGGCGAAACCGAAGGGGACTGATTTCGGACATCTACCAGCTACTAAATGCCTACCAGATGGGCACAAAGGGCAAACATGCGTACATGAGGAGGTGGGAAAGAGAGCTGGGAGAAGAACTCCCAATGGAGGCATGGCAAGCAATCTGGAGACAGGCAGCTAAAAGCTCCATATGCACTCTTTAAAAGGAAAACTTCTATAAAATACTCTACTTTTGGCATTAGACGCCAGCAGTCCTCCACAAAATAGACCCAACCACCTCTGACCGCTGCTGGCGCTCTCTTTTCCATATCTTCTGGACGTGCCCATTAATAATCCCATACTGGACCGATGCCCAACAATTACTAACTCGCCTCTTTGAGACACAGATACCATTCACACCAAAACTTTTTCTATTTGGCCTATCACAACCGAACATGACAAGGCCAAGCAAAAAACTCCTTAAGGCCCATACACACTATCAGACTTTTTGACAACAAACATGCAAATTAGCTGTTTTGGACCAACATCCGACCGTGTGTACGCTCCATCGGACCAACTTTTTCAGTTTTCATTGGACTTCTGTTGGCTGTGCGAACGGACCAACTTTCTGCCAACAAAAGTCCGATGGAGCAAAGTCCGATCGTGTGTACAGAAAACTATAGGACTTTTGTACAAAGTACAAACACGCATGCTCAGAACCAATGCAAAAGATCAGACAACAATACAGAAGTTGACCAAAGGTGGCGGTAAAGAGCAGAAAAACCACGTGATTTGGTGAAAGTTGGCTGAAAAAGTTCTGCTGTGTGTATGCAATACAAGTTCAGGGCCAACGCCCTTTGTACAAAAATCCACGGGAAAGTTTGTACAAAGTCCTATCGTGTGTATGAGGCTTTAGACATATACTTACAGCAGCCCGATGTCAAATAGCCCTTAATTGGAAAAAGACTTTACCCCCATCCCAAGAGGCCCTATACACTAGGATTAAGGACATTGAGCTGATGGAAAAAATGACGGCCAGAATAAAAGACAAACTGGATGACCACAATGCAACCTGGGAGCGATGGCATCTGAGGGAGGACACGCGATGAGCCGGCAGGTGAGCCGAGTAAGCGGTATGTTACCCTTTCCCTATCCCACTCCTCCTCCCCTCTCTATTCCCCTCCTCTTTAATATCTCCTTACTTTCATTCTCTTCTCTCCACTCCCACTCCCACGGGGCTTAACCTCCCACCGGGGTCTTTTCTGCGGTTTATTGCACTAAACCTAGACCAGGTTGCAGCTAAAGATACCAAAATACTAAAGTTTAATTTTAAAACAAGGTATCCAAAAGGTTATTGTTAACATGTACTCTGTGCCATTGCTTTTTTTTTTTTTTTCCTACAACCGTTGCGGTTTCTTTGCACAAATGTTTATTGTAAACCCTTTTCATGCACTACTGTATGTTACACTGTAAGAAAATAAAAACGTATTTAAAAAAAATAAAAAATAAATGCTCCCACCCCGTAACACCTATACTGATCAACCTGTGTAAGAAAGATGTCTAAACTTGTGGAGCTCCACCCAAAGAGGAGAAGTTCTGCTTGTTCGCACCCCAGCCCCTCCACTGCCGCATTTTGCACTTTTTTAGGGGGTACTTGCTTTTGACAGGTACCTGCTCCCTCTTTTCTGACACACAGATCGCCCTGGCAATCCAAGCCTGAAGTACGGCCCCCCCTCATTTCCCCGCAGTCTTCTGGGACACATCACAGATCCCAGAAGACTACGGGACCATTCACAAGACGCAACGTGCTTGCGCATGCAGTAGGAGACTGGCTGTGAAGCCGCAAGGCTGAAGCCTGCAACCAAAGCCAATTGAAGAATCGGCTCGGGGGGGACATCATTGCTGGATCCCCGGACAGGCAAGTGTCCTTACATTAAAAAGTCAGCAGCTACAGCATTTGTAGCTGCTGACTTGATTTTTTTGGGGGGAGCCTGGAGCTCCTTTTTAGCCATTTTCAGGACCAGTCATGTGATCTTGCCTGTGTCAGCCAGCGATGGCTGCAGAGAAGAGGAGATTGCGCTCGACAGCTGCTAGTAATGCCTGGGAGTGGTGACATCCCCCATAGGCTCTAATGGTTCATCCATTTTCAGTGGATCAGATCACATAAATGAACCGTAGGGGCGTGAAAATAGGCAAGTATATACATCTTTCTTACACAAGTCAATAGGCGTTAGGAGGAGAATGGAGCATTTTTAAGATTACTTTAGGTATAGACTGGAATTCCACTCAAGTTCTTGAAGGCCACATTTTTTTTGTTCTGGATAAAGTAGGGAAGAGTAATGCCGCGTACACACGGTCGGAATTCTCGTCGGAAAAAGCTCTGATGGTTTTCCCGTCGGAATTTCGCTCAAACTGTCTTGCCTACACACGGTCACACCAAATTCCGACGGTCTGTAACACAGCTGCATAAAACACGTTCGACAGCACTATAGAAGGGAAGTTTAATGAGAAGGGAAGTTTAATGCTTCCGAGCATGCGTCGGAATTTTACGTGTCAGAATTGCATACACACGATCGGAAAAGGTTTTCCGTCGGAAAAGTTGAGAACAGGTTCTCAATCCAAAGTCCGTCGGAAATTCCGACAGAAAAAGACCGTTGGGCATAAACACGGTCGGAAAATCCGTTGAAAAGCTCCCATCGGAAATTCTGACCATGTGTACGCGGCATTAGAACCTCGGTCCTCTCTTTGGAGATTCACTCAATTGGTCCCGGTGCAAGTGCTTATAGCTAACAGAGGATTTTCCTTACTTTGGAGGAAACTCTGACTTCCCGATGTGCTTCTTTTCAATGGTACAGACAGCAAAAAGATGGCAGATAAAAAAAGGAAGGGAGTTTTAACCCTTATTTACTTTATCCAAAACTAAAAGTTTGGCCCTAGATATAATTTAAAGCTGAACACCAAAGAGGGTATAAAAAAAAAAAAAACAACAAGTAGTCGAGTTTTTTTTTTATTTTTTTTAGAAAATGTCTTAGATAAGATTAAATGCACTTAAAATTATTGCTTCTTCTAATACTTTCCCCTATAGGACTGAGTAGCAGCACTGCAGTGTTGTCAGTCTGAAACCAGCTATTCCTGCATAGATTTCTCTTGCTTAGCCTGAAGGCAAAACCAGAGAAGTCCTTCATCCATGCTAAACAGGGTGGATGGGGGGGAGTCTCCTAATCGCTATGGTACACTCGGCAGCTGCTCCGAGTACCTGAACAGCGACTGCATATGATGAGACACAGTCACTTTTCAGCGTCCAAACTTTCCACCTGCTTTAGTTGATATTTCAATCAAAGTTTGTTGAGCTAGATCAGCCTTTCTCAACCTTTTTACCCCAGGGGAACCCTTAAAATAATGTTCAGGTATCGGGGGAACCCCTGATAAAACCCATTCATTGGGGGTCAGTGGGAACAATGCCCCTTACTTTGGTGGTCATTGAGAAGAATGCCCTTTTTTACAGTGGTGGTAAGAATGGCCCCCTTACAGAGAGCTATAAAGATCATTGGCGTCATACCACTGGCTCCTCCAAGTGACATTGGCTCAGAACTATGTAGGCACCAAACAGGAGGTAAATCAGACACAGCTCAGGGAACCCCTAGCCACCTCTAGAGGAACCCTGGTTGAGAATGGCTGAGCTAGATGATGCAGATTGTCCAAAATTTGAGCCGTGTATGGTCAGCCTAATACCGGGAGAGTGGCAACAGGTGAGAGAAAATTGATAAGCTCATCATCGTGGTGATGCTCTCCAATGTCCAATGAGCAGCTCAGGGACAGTTCGGGGACCAGGCTGTGGTGCTGAATGGCAGCGAAGGGTTGATGTACATTTTTGTCTTACAGGCATACCAAATCTCGTTGGCTGGTAAGAGAGCTCACACAAATAAATTATTTTAGCAGTTAGACTGGAGTTCAGCTTCAAACCCCATTAAAGTGTCACTAAACCCAGGACCCTGCATTAGCTAGATCTGGTCTCCCACAGTACACAGAACATGGAAATGCAATTATTTTAGTAAATATAAATTGCTAAATACCTTTTATATCTGCAGTATGTAGCAGTCTTGTGACTTCTAGCAGTGTCTGGTTAAAGCTTGGAAGAGTTTTCATTCCACTCTGACTATGAAGCTACAGGACCCCTCCCAAAAAAATAAAAAAAAATCTAGCAATACACACCAAACTGAACATGTGCAGGATGCCCCCAAGGCTCTGTTCTATCAGGAGATGGGTTGGGGACAGTGGAAGAAGGGGAGGATCACGGAAGACAGGATGAAACAGCCTATTTACACAATGCAGAGGATTAACCCCTTAGGTTCCACAGTGAGTATAACAAGCATGCTTTACTGCATATACAGACTGAATTTACTGTTGTAGGTTTAGTAATACTTTTTGTTCACTATACAATCCTGCAATGCTGTAGCATATGATTTTTACTTTAAAATGCCTTAACCCTTACGTTCACACTTATGCGCTTTTTGGTGCATTTTGAATTTTGCAGAACTACATTACAGTCCATTTATTATTATTATACAGGATTTATATAGCGCCAACAGTTTGGGCAGCGCTTAATTTAACATGGTTTCCTATGGTAAACGTTCACATCTATGCGTTTTTCAGCTGGTGCCTTTTTGAAAAGGGTCAGGGACTTATTTTTCTGGCAGCAGATTGCGTTTTGCGTGTAATAGACTTCCAGATTCTGAAAAGCCCCCCACCGGCAGTCCGCCCAAAGTCCATGGTTGTGGGGAAGAGGCCTGTGTCCCCATAAAGAGGGGGGAGGGGGGGAGCTTGCTCATCCCCTCTCTTTCCTGACCTGTATGGTAAGGTCTGGTATGGTTTTTGGGTGGGGTGGGGCCTTTTTTGTTTTTTTCACAATTTTTTTTTTTTTCGTTTGATGACTCATCTGTCGTTAAGGACACAGCGGCCAGCTTCCCGTCCCACTCCTTAGCAACCAGCTAAATACAGGGTAGTAAAAAACCCCCACAAAATGCATGAAAACAACATGCAAAAACGTTGGGTTTTAAAAATGTCAAACGTGCCTGAAAAGTGCATTAACCACATAGATGTGAACCTATACTTCTCTTAGTACCAATGTGTTTCCTGCCCTCCTATTAAAGAGCTCTATGCTGGTATTGATAATAACCAAACCCCACATTACAAAGCAACCTTGTGTAGTCGTGTAGTGCATAAGGGGGTATCCATCTGTTACGATACGGAGTGCACTAAGCAGCATGGTAAAACTCTGCAGCCTATTGGACTGTGCAGTCATAGTTAGACACTAACAGAAAAGTGGAGGCTAGACTATGAAAATGGAGGCCAGTTGTATAACACCCATTGAATATCTACTCTGTGATTTCAGTTAGGTTTTTAGGTACCTTTCTGAGTATACGGGGTGTGTTCAGAAAGTAATAATAGTGAACCGTCGGTCAAAAACGGAACAGAATGTAGATGCAGCGAGGTCTGTTCTCAACCGTGACCGATGGCTCACTATCAGAATAAATGCAGAGGAAACGGGAATTACTGAGTCAATTGTTAATGAAATCGAGACTCAGGATTTGAACATGAGAAAGGACAACATTTTGGTAGTGTGGATAACGTCCAAAGAGCCACTACACAGGCCTTGAACATCATCCAAGACTTCTAGGGATGATATGAAGAATGGAAAAAAAATCGATATGGAGCGATGTGCACACTCAAAGTGTGAACATTGAAGGAGACTGTGTTCAATTGTAACATTTTTCAATAAAATAATTTTAAAAAAAACGAATTCCCATTACTTTCTGGACACACCTCATAGGTCCACTGTGACAGAAGCAAAGCATCAATTTACCACTGTAGGGCTTTTCCAATTAGACTGAGGTTGAACTTCCACACCGTTGTCCAGAAATTGCGGCATTAAAATATATATGGACGGTATACAGACTCTCGGACACACTTCAGAAATGAGACACACTATATTGTGTATTACTCCTGACCAGCAGCACATTACAAGGAAATTAGCCATGCTGCACCTGAACACAAAATTTATTCCTCCATCTCCTGATTGGGACAGGAAAGAGAAGCTGCCAAAAAAGCTAATCAAGAAGCATACTCGGTGCACACATCATAAACGAGTCTCTAAAAAAAAAAATGTAAAAAAAAAAGAAAAAAAAAAAAAAGAAGAAGATGATGATGGGAGCTCAGCAGATACCCTCTTGGCTTTGTCCATTAGCCGCTGACACTAAGACACTACTGGGGAAAGAGATGGAGCACTGGCTTGTAGTCACCGCAGGTAGGCGCAATAGGGTCATAATTCAATGAGGATCAAGTTCCAGTCTCTCTGAGCTCAGTAAGACTCCACTCCTCCTCCTCCTCTGCTGGTGTTTAGGGTTAGGTGTCGGTGGATAAAGGAGTGGACCAAACAAAGAGTTGCTCCTAGTCAGTAGAGAAGAGATCCCCAGCAGAAGGAAGAGGTGCCAGTCCACCTGTAACGTTTGGAAGTAGTGACAGGTCGGGCAGGCTCTGTATGTGAGACTTCAACTCTTTCCGGACCTGCGTTACACGCGCAAGCTTCTGTTTGTACTCCTACAAAACAAAACCAGAGAGATAGCAGAAATTAGCAAATGTCCAAACTACGAATACAATTTTAAGGTGTGTTCTACACAACAGAATACATTTACTTTATTTCTAATACAATACATTTTATGGACAATACTTTATAGGTTATGGGCATTTCAACTGCCAATTGGCAGAATTGGCGATTGTGCAGATGTCTGGGAGGAAATGGATCTTTTGGGCTTTGTCTGGTGACAGTATGTGCCGGTTCACACTGGGACGACTTGTCATGTGACTTAGCCACCTGACAAGTCGCGTCCCCTTCTGTACAATGGAACCATTCTAATCGGAGCGACACTAGTCGCTCCGACTTAGGAAAGGGTTCCTGTACGACTTTGGGGGCGCCTTGAGGCGACTTGCATTGACTCCTATACAAAAGTTGTTTTGCCAGTCGCCGCGGCTGTCGTGTCCGGGTCACCTGAGGCAGTCGCGCTGCAAGTCGTGCTGCCTCAGTGTGAACCGACACTATGGGAGAGATTTACTAAAACTGGAGCGCTCAGAATCTGGTGCAGCTATGCACAATAAGCATCGGCTTCTAATTTCAGCTTGATCAATTAGGCCCCATTCACACCTGAGTGTTTTGTAGCTTGAAGCCTGAAGCTAAAAAACGCTCGAGGCAAAAAAATCCATTATTCTCTGTGGTTCACATCTCCACTCAAAGTTGCCTGAAGCCCAACGCCTGAGGCTCAAACAAGTTCTGGACCCTTTTTATTCACTCGAATCAGGCAGATTTGGGCGTTTTTGGAGCATATTCACCCAGGAAGCAGATGAAAAAATCTAAAAACGTAATCATGAAACAGATGATAATTTTTCCTAGTGGCTAATAAAAAAAACGCCGGAAAACACTGCATGGAAACGAGCAAATACGCACGTCAAAACGCTCAAGAACTGAATGGGGCCTCAAAGTGGTTCTTAGTCCAGTTTCACACTGATGCGGGTTGGAAATCATGCGAGTTCAGCTAAACTCACTCAATTTCAAACCGGCAATGCAGTCCGACTTCAGGGGCGATTTGCGCGGGTTCATGCACAGATGTCTATTGAAAGCGCCTCTGAAGTCGCCAAAAGTAGTGCAGGAACTACTTTTGGGATTCGTTGCATCGCTGCAATGTCAGCAAGTTGCAAAAAACATCCTTAGGCGTTATTTGTTTTACCCTTAGGCATGAAGGGGTTAAACTGTCTTGCTTTGGGACAAGTTCACTTGATTTCACAGATATGTAAAAAAAATATAAAAAAAGTTAACTTCAAAGAACTGTCTTTTTTTTTTTTTTTGAAGTTAGAAACATCTGTGACCCGTTATGGAAGAAACATAATAAACCAAGCACACTGGGATGATTTATCAAGCAAAAATGTAAGATAGAATTAGATACATTTAGTTGTTTTGTGTGTATTTGTGACTTCAGCCTTTTCAGTCCTTGACAGCTTTAGGCAAACAAGTCATGAGAAAAATACTCTGCTGACGCAGCCGACTCCCTTCTGAACATGTCAGCAGGCTGAACGTCTGGGCTTCAGTACTTTCCTAATCGCTGACTTTTACATGCATGCAGATCAAGAAAGTGGGGTGAGTCAACATAAAAGCAAAGCAATTATCATTTTTAGAAGACAGCCAGCAATATTGTCCCAAATAGGAATTTATCAAATGAGAATTTATGGCTTCATCCCATAGTCAATCTAGCTAGTTAAATTAAAGGATAAGTTCACTTTTCAGAAAACAAAAAAAATCATAAAACCAAATTTTTTGCAGGTACCGTATATACTGGAGTATAAGCTGACCCGAATAGAGGCACCTAATTTTACCACAAAAAAATGGGAAAACGTATTGACTCGAGTATAAGCCTAGGGTGAGAAATACGCAGCTACTGTAAGTGGAAAAGAGGGTCAACAATGCCCATTTGCAGTCTCACTGTGCCCATTTGCAGCCATAGGTCTCCCGAACTTCAAACTCGGTAGTGAAGGGTTCCTAGATGACCCCTAGCTGCAGCCAAAATTTGGGGTCTCTGAACATTGCTGCAGATGGCAGGGGCCTCGTATCTCGGGACCACTTAGTGCTAGGAGCCCCAAATTTGGTGTGCAAACCCAGTGGAACTAGCACTACAACATATTCAAAAAATAAATAAAAATGAAAATGTCAAGCACTTTTCTGCAGCAGAGAGTGACATTTTCCGAACCGACTTTGGGGCCCCGTATCTAGGGGCCACTTGGTGCTAGGAACCCCATCTTTGGATATGTTGGATCTTTGGATATGTTGTAGGGCACACCAAATTTGGGGATCATAGAACCAAGTGGACCCGAGATAGGGGGCCCCAAAGTCGGTTCGCAAAATGTCATTCTCTGCTGCAGAAAACTGCCTGACTCGAGTTTAAGCCGAGGGGGGCATTTTCAGCACAAAAAAATGTGCTGAAAAACTCGGCTTATACTCGAGTATATACGGTAAAAAAAAATGGGCATTATTTTTATTTTTTTGGAGCCTGGAAAGCATTGCACCAGCGATGAGCAGATCGCTGGCACATGCAGGTCCCCAGCAGATCTGCCAGTGTATCTGTATACCCGTACATCTCATACGGGCAAACAGATACAATCTGACAGGAAGAGAGAATGAACTACCACGGCTGCACAGCACTGTGGTAGATCATTGAAAACTACAAGCCAACACCCGCAAAGGGTACCGGTAGTTTTCCATTCACAGGACAATGTGAATGAATGATGTGGCCGGGTGCGGGGGCCTGTCCGTTCCTAAAATGTTACACCCTGAATATGGGTGTAACATGTTATGAAAGGTGAACTTATCCTTTAATATAGATGTGAATGCTAACCACGAAAATTCTTTTTTATATATATATATATTATTTATATATATACACACACACACACACACACACACACACACATACATACATATATATATATACACATACATGTATATATATATATATATATATATATATATATATATATATATATATATATATTTATAGCATCCCATCCTTTGGTGCATCTCAGTACTGCTCACCTTCTACAGCATTCTTGTATATGCAGTCCAGCAAAGGCTGTATATGCAATTGTTCAGAGCAGGTTCTCGGATCATGACAAAAGTGCATAATGTGTACTAAAAGTGGCCATGTGTAGTTCCCTTAGGAAACCCATGTGACAAGGCAGGAGCACAACTGGACACAGCTGTCCGCGTGTCATCACCCTACAACAGGAAGTTCCTAAACAAGGACCTTTCATGGCAATGGCATGAAAACTGCACATTTGAGAATACTGAAAATAACTTTTGAAATTACAGGTTAGGCCGGTCACAAATGCATCAAAATTTGTCCGGTTCAGCGGAGAGCGGCCGAATTTTGGGCCATCTGTGGGGGCAGGCTGGCTGTATAGAAGCTGAGCTCTCGACTTTTGTACAACCAGCTGGTCGGGTTTTTTGATCAGTGCTGCTGGCTATAGTTGGCAACATTGATCATTGTGGGGAACTCTCCCTGCTGTCAGAATAAAATTGTTAATTTGGTGGGATTCTGGAATTATTTATTTCTTTATTCAACCCAATGCTTTTACACAAAAAAAATGCATCATATTTGGCCTGCCCTGAAAGCTTATATGAGATTTAAGGGTTTGAAGTTTACTTTAAAGAGGAAGTAAAGCCTCTTAAAAAAAAAAAAAAAAAAAAAAAAAAAAAGACACCCTGCAAGGCAAAGGCATAATGAGCTAGTATGCATAGCATACTAGCTCATTATGAATGACTTACCTGAAAACGAAGCCCCCGAAGCGGTCCTCATCCACGATCTTCTGCGCCGCCATCCAGCGCCTGAGTGACTTCCGGGTCTCGCCGCTCCAGCGCTGTCATTTGCTGGAGCGGCAATGATGTCACTCCCGCGCATGCGCAGGAAAGCGGCATATCGCCGTGAACCCGGCATGCGTAGTGCGCCTGCGCGCCGCTGTCTACGGTGCATGCGCCATAGACAGCGATGCCTTTTCTTTTCTAAATATCTCCTAAACCATGTAGGTTTAGGAGATATTTATTGGACCTACAGGTAAGCCTTAAAGGCTTACCTGTAGGTTAAAGTGGTTTGTAAGGGTTTACAACCACTTTAATGTATCATCACTTGTGTTGTACCTTGCATTTTTGTATGCCAGAGTTTCTAGGAGGCCTCTGTATGTGTCTTTTCCATTCAATATGTCTGGTCTATAGCCAATAAAGTGGACTTTCAGGAAGCCATGGCCTGGTAAGGTCATGTATTTCCATCCCTAGGGACTTTAAATGATACTATTGTACTAATGTTACCTGAAATATGTACGTTTTCAACCAAAATTCCTTCTATTCATCCAACTATTTTTTTGCTGCCACGTGCTTCACGCAAAGTCCCACCCTCCCTGTAAATATACATTTTCTCTTGATGTCTGGTCTATAGTGTCGAACTGAACCTACTTGCTCTGAATAGCAAACTAGATCACTTCTATCTATTCCCAACATAGATGAAAATGGCTGTAAGGGGAACATAACTCAGTCCTCCAACATATTGCCCATCATCTGCAGTTTTGGTACTGTAATCCTTAATGGTCTCATTACAATGGTTTCCAATTCATGACACGTCAATTGACATAAATTATCGCTGATGTGCAACAAATTCAAGGCATGTTTTGTTACAGATGTATTTGTTCAGGTCTCACTCATGTCAGGTACTTCGAACAAGCCAAGAAATGTTTATAAAACTAACTCAATTAAATTCCTCTACGCCCTTTAATTATTCACTGCAATGACACAAAGGCTGGGCCTGATCATTATAACAGTGAAGCCCACTGCTCGGCCCAACTGGTCTACAATAAATCAGGAGGGGAAAATTAAAGAAATATGTGCTGCTACATCTGGACTTTACATAACCTTTGTGAATTCCCTATATTAAAGATTTCCAGGAATTGATGTATTTCCTTGTTTTAAAACGTTCCACCGCTCCTAGGGATTAAAGGAGACAGGAAGGAAGAGAGTCTGATTTTTAATGTCAAAAATAAAGAAAAATTCCAATGATAGAGTTACAGGTGGACTAGTGATAAATGAAGGTCCGTTCTGAATACCTGTTACGATGCCAATATAACTAAAGTATGGTAGCACACAATATCTACTTGGCAGGTCTAGAGAGACAAGGGGAGGACTGAGTCATACAAAGCTCATTTTGTACTGCTTTGGGTAGGACAAATAGCTTTATCTGATGAGTGTGGTGGGAATACATGGAAATCTAGGAAGGAGAATTGATAGAATGAGTGACTAATAGAGGAAATATTGCTCAGAGAAGCATAATGCATCACTAATGTTGATTGCCTGGCAGGGAAACCCATAAAAAATAAATTGTTCCAACCTGACCGTGAGAATACAACGCAGACTAAAATGGCTGTCAGATAGTCACCGCAGGGACAGCCATATCTGAGTTTACAGAATGACCCAGCAAACTGCATAAGATAATCTGCAAATTTAAAGTCAAACTCCAGGTACGATCTGTAATCCATATTTACAATATAGGTCGGGGGGTGTGGGGGGGTTAGGGTGTTCAACCTTTGTTTTTTTTTTGGGGGGGGGAAGCTGAACTTACACCTTAAAAAGAGGAGCTTCAGCCATATGTGTGACAATTAAAAACCAACAGCTATAAAAACTTTAGCTGCTGACTTTTAAAAACACAGACACTACCTGTCCGGGGATCTAGCGCGGTCCTCACTTGAGCCAGTTTAACTGTTTTTTGGTCCCCAGTATCTTAAAGTGGCTGTAAACCTTTTAGTTTTTAAAAAGAATAAAACATGCCTATACTTACCTGCTCTGTGCAATAGTTTTGCACAGAGCAGCCCCGATGCTCCCCTTCTGGGGTCCCCCGCTGGCACTCCAAGTCCCTCCTCTTCATCAAATGCCCCCACAGAAAGCCACTTTCTCTTGGGCACCTGTGCGGTGAAGTTCTACTTTAAGATTTCTGTAGTGTGCATACAGTTGTGCTCAGAATTTTACATACCCTGGCAGAATTTAGGATTTCTTTGCCATTTTTCAGCAAATATGAATGATAACACAAAAACTTTTCTTTCACTCATGGTTAGTGTTTGACTGAAGCCATAATGGCAACAGAAACTACCCAAATTACCCTGATCAAAAGTTTACATACCCCAGTTCTTAATACCGTGTATTGCCCCCTATAACATCAATGACAGCTTGCAGTCTTTTGTGGTATTTGTGGATGAGGCTCTTTATCTTCTCAGATGGTAAAGCTGCCCATTCCTCTTGGCAAAAGCCTCCGGTTCCTGTAAATTCTTGGGCTGTCTTGCATGAACTGCACGTTTGAGATCTCCCCAGAGTGGCTCAATGATATTGAGGTCAGGAGACTGAGATGGCCACTCCAGAACCTTCACTTTATTCTGCTGTAGCCAATGACAGATCGACTTGGCCTTGTGTTTTGGATCATTGTCATGTTGGAATGTCCAAGTACGTCCCATGTGCAGCTTCCTGGCTGAGGAATGCAAATGTTCCTCCAGTATTTTTTTATTTTTCATCTTGCCATCAATTTCCTGTGCCTTTGTAGCTCACACATCCCCAAAACATCAGCGATCCACCTCCATGTTTCACAGTAGGGATGGTGTACCTTTCATTATAGGCCTTGTTGACTCCTCTCCAAATGTAGTGTTTATGGTTTTGGCCAAAAAGCTAAATTTTGGTCTCATCACTTCAAGTGCCAGAAGGTTTGAGGATTGTCTCTGTGCTATTTGGCGTATTGTAAGCGGGATACTTTGTGGCATTTGTGTAGTAATGACTTTCTTCTGGCTACTCGGCCATGCAGCCCATCTTTCTTCAAGTAGCCTCCTTATTGTGCATCTTGAAACAGCCACAGCACATGTTTTCAGAGAGTCCTGTATTTCACCTGAAGTTATTTGTGGGTTTTTCTTTGCATCCAGAACAATTTTCCTGCCAGTTGTGGCTGAAATTTTAGTTGGTCTACCTGACCGTGGTTTGGTTTCAACAAAGCCCCTCATTTTCCACTTCTTGATTAGAGTTTGAACACTGCTGATTGGTATTCTCAATTCCTTGGATATCTTTTTATATCACTTTCCTGTTTTATACAGGTCAACTACCTTTTCCTGCAGATCCTTTGACAATTCTTTTGCTTTGCCCATGACTCAGAATCCAGAAATGTCAGTGCAGCACTGGATGAAAGATGCAAGGGTCTGTCAGGAGTCCAGAAACACATTGACCTTTTATACACACACTAATTACAAGCAAACAGATCACAGGTGAGGACGGTTACCTTTTATAGCCATTCAAACCCCTTTGTGTCAACTTGTGTGCATGTTATCAGGCCAAAATCGCCAGGGTATGTAAACTTTTGATCAGGGTCATTTGGGTAAGTTCAGTTGCCATTATAATTAAAAAAAAAAGAGTAAACCCGGTTCATTGATAATAAATGGCTTCAGTCAAACACTAACCATGAGTGAAAGAAATATTTTTGTGTTATTCATATTCTCAAAAAAAAAAAAAAAAATGAAGAAATCATAAATTCTGCCAGGGTATGTAAACTTATGAGCACAACTGTATATATTATTTATACTATTATATATTTCAAGTACAGTACTTTTCTTTTTATGTGCAGCAGATCTTTCCAAGATATGCTTCTAAACATATACTGTAGTTAGTGCAGTGACCACAAATGGACCATCAGATGCTGTAGAGTCCACAATGTCCCTAGTGATATTTGCTCTATTAGTCACACAAGCATGATCCATGTCTGCTTTCCCACCACATGTCATCTCATCAAACATCAAATCTCTCCGGGGAATGGAAAAGGACAAATGCTGCTAAAGCTAGACTGTCCCCAGTGTAGGGGTGAATTCCAGACCGGTCCTCAAACATATTTTAACCATGTGTTTCTATGCATCATCAGAGTGCAGTAAATGTAGATCCGTTTCATCAAGCGTGCTGATTTATGATTTTTTTTTAACTTATTTTACATTATGGAGAAAGAAACAGAAAATAAATATAGAAACATGCAAAGGTAAGCATGAATAACCAACCATAACATTCAGGTGGGCAGGAACAGTGCCCACCTGAAAAAAAATGTTTTTATTGCAGAAGAGACTTACAGCGGAGCTCCACTTACCCGCTTCCTCCCCTGTTTTTGACAGGTACCCGTCCTCACTTACGGGAGACCTGACTACAGCAAGATGCGGCAAGGTCCCCCGGAAGGGCGGCCCCCGCCTCCTCCCCACACTGCCGGGCCATTCAGAAAGCACAACACGCTTGCGCAGTAGGGAACTGGCAGTGAAGCCAAAAGCAATGGTGGCGGCCGCGGCAGCACCCAAGAGGCGATGGAATCATCAGCTGGGGTGCCAAGATCGCTGGCTTCCAGGACCGTTAAGTGTCATAATATTAAATGTCAGCAGCTACAGTATTTGTAGCGGCTGACCTTTAATTTTTTTTGTGGGGGGGCTGAACCTCTTCTTTAAAGTTGTTCTTCACCCAGAAACAAATCCTGTAGCTGTTGACTCTTAATATTAAGACACTTACCTGTCCAGGGATCCAGCACTGTCCTCACACGAGCCGGCTCTTCGACCATCTTCGGGTCCAGGCACCAACCTTCTTCGGGAAGCTGGCTGTAACTGCTTGCGGCTTCAAAGCCGGCTTCCCACTGCACATGTGCAAGCTGCGCTGCGATATGTCCCAGGAGGCTGCAGGGGAAGGAGGGGGGCCCAAACTTCTGCTCGGATCACCGTGGAAAACTGACCATAAGTGGGAAAGGTACCCTGTCAAAAACAAGTACCCCCCCACTGCCAAAATGTAAAGAAGAAAAAGGGGTGGGCAGACAAGCGGAACTTTGACCAAAAACGTTTCTCTTCCTCCTCCTTGCAAACTGCTTGCACAATGCACTGAACTGCGCATTAGCAGCTGAATTTACAATTCCGGCATCTGCCGGGAGGAATAAACTTTATAAGAGTTACATAATCCCAGCCTGGCAATTCAAGATGGCTGAAGATCCCACACCTGGAAGATGGCAGCGAAAAGATGGCATGGCTGCAAGGAAGCGTGCAGATGTCACACTGCTTGAGCATATAGTTCTGCTTTAATAATGTGTTCATGATTACAGAGCTTCATTTTTTTGTGTCTTTTATATCTGCCTAGGGTTAAGTTTTAATCCAGGTAGGTAAAATCACTCACATACTCTCTGCGTTTCAACAGTATAGAGGATTGGCTTGAGCTTTCCCTTTTATATCCTATTAAATTATGCAAACCCTGGGAATGCCTTGTTCTCATTAAACACATTTGCACCCAATCACTACTCAGAGGTTGAAGGTGAAGGCAATAACGAGGCACAAATGCAAACGAGAACTTAAGAAATTTGATTTCAATAATTTGCAGATGTCATCTACAACCTTCTCACCCCTCTTACTCCCATTTTCAAAAGCAAGAGCTTCTTTTGAACAACTTGAGGTGTGGCACCAGCACCCATCTGCTATGTACAGGATGACAGTTATGTGGTTATATTTAATGATTCATGCTTTTTTTTTGGAACTGTATCAGCGTAAAAAATGATAATGGTGCATGGGAGGTCGCTGGATAACAAGAACAGCTTTAACAGAAAAAATCTGTATAGAATAGATTTTTCAGTTTATTTCAGTTAAAAAATATTCCTTGTGTATCAAAACAAAAGGCTAATGCCACCTACACACGATTGGAATTCTCATCGAAAAAGCCTTGGATGTTTTTTCCGACGGAATTCTGCTCAAGCTTGCATTGCCTACACACGGTCTCACCAAATTCTGACCGTCAAGAACACGGTGACTTACAACATGACGAAATGAAGTTCAATGCTTTCGAGAATGCGTCGGAATTGCCACAGATTATCTGAATTTCCGATAGAACCCTTTTCCGTCGGAAAAGTTGAGAACCCTTTTCCGTCGGAAAAATTGAGAACCCTTTTCCGTCGGAAAAGTTGAGAACCCTTTTCCGTCGGAAAAGTTGAGAACCCTTTTCCGTCGGAAAAGTTGAGAACCCTTTTCCGTCGGAAAAGTTGAGAACCCTTTTCCGTCGGAAAAGTTGAGAACCCTTTTCCGTCGGAAAAATTGAGAACCCTTTTCCGTCGGAAAAATTGAGAACCCTTTTCCGTCGGAAAAATTGAGAACCCTTTTCCGTCGGAAAAATTGAGAACCCTTTTCCGTCGGAAAAATTGAGAACCCTTTTCCGTCGGAAAAATTGAGAACCCTTTTCCGTCGGAAAAATTGAGAACCCTTTTCCGTCGGAAAAGTTGAGAACCCTTTTCCGTCGGAAAAATTGAGAACCCTTTTCCGTCGGAAAAATTGAGAAACCTTATCCGTCGGAAAAATTGAGAACCTGCTCTCAATCTTTTGCTGGCGGAAATTCGGCCAGCAAAAGTCTGATGGAGCATACACACATTTCTGACGAAAAGCTCTCATCGGTCTTTTGCTGGCCGAAATTCCCACCGTGTGTACGCGGCATGAGTCTTACGGTTTGTTTTCTGTAGAAAATAGTCTAAGCACGATTAGAAAAGTCCCCCCCTGCCAGCATGCTGTAGAGAAGGACCCTTGCTCTCTGTATGGAAGCAGTGGCTACTCTCCAGAGGTCCGATCCACCACCTGCTGAGTCAAAGCTAGAACTCTTCAGAAAGAAAATCAGAAAGTATGGCGTTTGCTTTTTAGAGAGCTCTAGCTCTGAATCAGAAGAGTGTTTTGGAGCTCTGCAGAGACACCACTCAAAGAAGAATTTTCTCCAGCTTGATAAACAGGTCCCAAGTAGTCCAACTTATCTGCAGCTAATCACTCTCACGTTTCGTGTGGATTTGGACACACAGCAAGTTACCACATCATAAACATTAGTGAAGTGCCGATAAAACACTTGTCCATGTCTATGCTTCTAGATTGTAAGCTCTAACGAGCAGGTCCCTCTGATCCCTCCTGTATTGAAGTGTATTGTAATTGTACTTCCCTGATGTTGTAAAGCGCTGCGCAAACTGCTGGCGCTATATAAATCCTGAATAATAATAATATGATCTTCCATGGTCCAAAAGCTGGGGGGGGGGGGGGGGGGGGGGGGGGGGGGGCTCAAAGGAGGGAGGGAGGGACTAGGAGCAGCGAAGAGGGACCTGAGAAGAGGAGAATCTGGGCTGCACATAATATTAGCGCAGTTAATTTTAGTACACACACCCCAATATATTACCAAATTTTTTTGGGGTAAATTATAAAAACATTTAAGGTTGCGATAATGCGATTTAATGCGATACCAAACATGTCGAGCCAGAAAATTGCATGTGTCAGTGAAACCGCAACATATTTTAGTACCCTAGATTAAGGCTTACCTGTAGGTGCAAGAAATATCTCCCAAACCTAAAAGGTTTAGGAGATATTTACAGAAATAGCAGCACTGATGTCTACCACGCATGTGCCGTAGACATCGGGCGCAGGCGCACTTAACATGCCGTTTCTAACGGCAAACATGCCGCTGGTGGCGGCACCAGTGTGCACGCGCGGCCGTGACGGCATTGCTGCTCCGGCCAGTCACGGCGCCAGAGCAGCGATACCCGGAAGACACGACGAGTCAACATGTCAGCGACGGAAGAGGTGAACGAGGGTCGCTTTGGGGGCTTCGATCTCAGGTAATTCATAATGAGATAGTATGCTATGCATACTAGCTCATTATGCCTTTGCCTTGCAGGGTGTCTTTTTAAAAAAAATTTTTTAAAGAGGCTTTACTTTCTCTTTTACAAATTTAAAAATAAAAAGCCTGTTTTACGAGCCGACAAGTGCCCATAGAGTTGGTTGAAGCTGGATAAATTCATAAATATGCAAAATACAAGCATGAATACATATGCCTCTTGTATTTTATTTCTTGGCCCGCATTTCAGATGAATGCTGATAGCACTAGGCTTCCATCTGCAATAGGCAGGACTCTTTCTAGAGATAGAAACCATCAAGTAACCATCTCTGACGTCTAAAGACGTGTGATTTTTACCTCCAGCTTCTTCTCCTTATTGCTCAAAGTCTCCTTTTGGGTCTGTGTGTACTCCATTAGCATCTTTGCCAGCTGCCGGCGATCATCTAGTTCTGCCGCTAGCCGACCATTATACTCTGCCAGCAGCAGACACGCCTCATCTACTGTCTTGGAAAGTCGCTCTGCTGCCTCTTTGTCTGCAAAAAATAGAAATACAAAAAGGTTACAGGAATTTAAGAGCACGTGCCTTGATTTTGATGTCCAGCAATGACAGGCTTCAGTTATCAAACATTGTCAGCAATCAATTGAATCCCATTTAGAATGAGGCTGCCATCCAGATCTACATGGCTTAATGTTAGGAAGAACGGTAAAATAATGCAGCATGAATGCAAATGTTGGCATTGAAGAACATTTTCAGAAAGCCGTTACGGTGCTATTAAATATTTGGCTGAAGTGAAGTTCCTGCATGGCAAAAAGCAAAATCTGAACCTTTTCCTCTGGCAGAAATGGGTCATTTAGAGACCTGCACAAGCACAGAGATACACAATAAAGAATAAATATTATTAAAGCGTTAGTCCACTTAGATATTCGGTAGATGGTACAGTTAAAGGATGAGAGCACCTTGATCCCTAGGACTTATTTTTACAAAAGCAATGTAAGGATTTTTTTTGTCAGTAAAAGACAATGTAAATATTAACCACTTCAGCCCCAGAAGATTTGGCTTCTGAATGAACAGGCCATTTTTTGCGATGCGTCACTGCGTCGCTTTAACTGACAATTGCGCGGTTGTGCGGCATTGCACCCAAACAAAATTCATGTCCTTTTTTTTCCACAAATTGAGCTTTCTTTTGGTGGTATTTGATCTTCTCTGCGTTTAATTTTTTGCGCTATAAAAAGAAAAAGAGCGACAATTTTGAAAAAAAAAAAAAAAAAAAAAAAAAACAATATTTTGTACTTTTTGCTATAAAAAATATCCCCGTTTTATTTTTAAAAAGCTAATTTTTATTCAGTTTAGGCCGATATGTAATCTTCTACATATTTTTGGTAATAAAAATCACAATAAGCGTATATTGATTGGTTTGCGCAAAAGTTATAGCGTCTACAAAATAGGGGATAGATTTCTAGCATTTTTTATTTTTTTTTTTTTTTTTAGTAATGGCAGCGATATGCAATTTTTATCGGGACTGTGACATTATGGCGGACACATCGGACACTTTTGACACATTTTTGGGACCATTGGCAGTTATACAGCGATCAGTGCTATAAAAATGCATTGATTACTGTAAAAAATGTCACTGGCAGGGAAGGGTTTAACACTAGGGGGCGATCAAGGGGTTAATTGCGTTCCCTAGGTGTGTTTCTAACGGTAGGGGACTGACTATAGGAAATGACAGATCGTGATTCCTAGCTATTAGGAACTCATGATCTGTCTCTCCTCACAGAAGAAAACAGGGATTTGTGTGTTTACACACACACGTCCCTGTTTTTCCTCTCATGCCGGCAAATGCTTGTGGCCGGCGGTCATCGCGACCGGCGGCCACGAGCATCAGCACCCCCACAGTGCAGCGGGCTATCCCGCTTATAGGAGCCGACGTATAGCTGCGACGGCTCGTGGGATCGTGTCGACCTGCCACAGTATAATGACGGCGGCTGGTCGGCAAGCGCTTAAAGAAAGATTCCAGGTTTGGATATTTTATACAAATTTACGAATGGACGAATGTAATTGCATATATACCATGTCAAAGGAAAAGATCCATAAGCCGCATGCTATGAAGCAGACGCATGTGCATGAAGTGAGATGAATGGCAGCCTCGGCCCAGACTCCAGCCAGGCCAAAATCCAGCGCATTTCGCTCCACCCAGCTTAATTATGTGGAAACCCAAGGGGCGGAGCGAAATGCGTTGGGAAGCTGGCTGGAGTCTGGGCTGAGGCTGCCATTAATCTTACTTCATGCACATGATGTGCTACTTATGAATCTTTTCCTTTGACATTGCTGCAGCCTGGAGCTAGGATGAGCTCCCTGTCCCTGCCTGCACTCAAAGCAGTCTAATTGGACTTTACCTCTCTACCTAAATTTTGGCTTTTTGCATGATATATACTATGCCTGGCCAATACCCCTGGAAGCTGAAAAACAATGCCAATCCAGAGATCTCTGCTTGCTTCCGGGTCCCATGCAGAGTGGCTACTCTACTGTATTCTGAACCCAGAAAGTCAGCACACGCACCATTCAGAGAATGCTCTACATTTTCTGAATGAATGAAAAGTGTTCTGTGATTGGATGAGGTGGAGAGGCAGGACGGTGACATCACGCTCAAAACCTAATCCCAGCCAGGGGTCAGTACCGGAGGTACAGCTCTTCAGTTATGGGGTTGGAATAAGTAATCAATGGATGACAAGCCTGGTGACATCACATGGTAACCAATCAGCTTCCAAGTTTTATTGCCAAAGTTTAATTGAACAAGCTGAAGTTAGAAGCCGATTGGTTAATATGCACAGCTGCACCAGTTTTAGTAAATGTCCCCCATGGTGTCAGATGGGACTTTATTTTTTTTTTCCCATTTACAGATTCATGCGAATAAATGATGTGGCTGAGCCAAAAAAAAAAAAAAAGGACTGTGGGAAAAAGAGACTCCAGATTTTGTATGGTGTAGGGGGGCTGCAGGCACGTGACCAAGTTTCAATTTTCCCCCTAAGAGCCCTTTCACACGGACGTGTCCGGGCTTCACTCAACGGGGGGATCGATCAGTCGATCCCCACTGAACAGGCAGATGACAGGTCTGTCTCTGCACACTGTTTTCATCCGATCCGATGACGGATGGAAAAATAGGGTTTTCCACCATCACACTTTTTCGGATTGGAGCGGGTCGGATGTCAGCGGACATGTCACCGCTGACATCTGTCGCTCCATAGAGGTCTATGGAGCATCCGTTCAGGTCCGCCTAAAAAGCTGACAGGCGGACCGGAATGGACTGTCCGTATGAAAGAGGCCTAAATATGGGTGCAAAATTAAACGAGCAAAAAGGAGGACTTGGCAAGAAATATCTTGGACTCCTTTCACACTGGGGCGTTTTTCAGGTGCTTTAGCGTTAAAAAAACGCCTATAAAGCGCCTGAAAGAAGCCGCAACTGCAATCCCAATGTGAAAGCCCGAGTGCTTTCACACTGAGACCCCTTTCACACTATGGCATTTTTCAGGCGCTTTAGCGTTCAAAAAAAAGCACCTGTAAAGCACCTGAAAGAATCCGCAACTGCAATCCCAATTAAAAAAAGTTCTGCAAGCAGCTTCTTTGCCGCACTTTTGGAGCGATGAATACACATTGAAATCAATGGGAAGCGCCTGCAAAACGCTTTTGGCATCAGCGCGTTATGGGCGTGTTTAACCCTTTATTTGGCCACTAGCGGGGGTTAAAAGAGCCCCACTAGCGCTCGAAAAACGCTGGAGCTTTACGAGCATTTTTCGGGCGCAGGCAGTGTGAAAGGGCTCTTAAAGCACTTGGGTTTTCACATTGGGATTGCAGATGAGGCTTCTTTCAAGCGATTTAAAGGCGCTTTTTTTTTTTTTTTTTACGCTAAAGCACCTGAAAAACGCTCCAGTGTGAAAGGGGTCTTAAAGTTAAACTAAAGCTTAGTTTTTTTAAATAACAAACATATCATACTTACCTCCACTGTGCAGCTCATTTTGCACAGAGTGGCCCTGAACATCCTCTTCTGGGGTCCCTCGGCGGCTCCTCCCCGCATTAGATAACCCCCTGGGATAAGCGCTCTCCCGGGGGGTTACCTTGCAGGCGTGCTCCCGAGTCATTCATTCGGCGTCCATAAAGGCCGAACGTATGACTTGGACCCGCCCCCCGGGTCATTGGATTTGATTGACAGCAGCGGGAGTCAATGGCTGAGCTGTTATCAATCCATCCAATCAGGACCAATCAGGACCCAGGACACCGGCTTTTGCTGGTGTGGTTGTCCCCGTGACGTGATGGGGTACAGGTAAGTAAAACTGGGGCTCGGGGGGGCTGCAGCATTACAGTAGGTTTTTCACCTCAATGCATAGAATGCATTGAGGTGAAAA
Organism: Lithobates sylvaticus; assembly: GCA_028564925.1. Lineage (NCBI taxonomy): Eukaryota > Metazoa > Chordata > Amphibia > Anura > Ranidae > Lithobates > Lithobates sylvaticus. The sequence goes on from CM053037.1 coordinate 163,900,700, forward strand.
ATCTTGAAGGTTGACAACCCCTTTAAAGTGGAACTCCCGCTTTTCGGAACGGGGGGGGGTATCTGCACCCACTTCCGGCATAAACTCCCACGGGAGTTTACGCAAGTTCCTGTCCCGGCGCGCTGTCTGCCGGGACACACACGTGTTCCGGCAGACAGCGCTGAAGATTCTCATTGTGCCGCGCGACTCGCGCATGCGCAGTAGGGAATCGGGAAGTGAAGCCACTTCCTGATTCCCTCACCGAGAATGGCGCCGGCTACAGCAGAGAGCCGAGCGAGCGATCGGCCTCTGCTGCCGACACCGCTGGAACCAGGGACAGGTAAGTGTCTATTTTTTAAAAGTCAGCAGCTGCAGTATTTGTAGCTGCTGGCTTTTTAAAAAAAAAAATTTCTGTACAGTCCCGCTTTAAAGAAGGAATAAACAAAACTTTTAAGTGCCAGACACACTCGAAGAAAACAAGTTGTTTTCTACAATAAATTAGCCGTTTTGAGATTTCTATAAGATTCAGGATTCGGCTGCCCATTTTGACACCATGGTGCTTGATTGCCGACAGCACATCCTTCAACAAGATCTTAAGTTTCTAAAGTCACATAGAGGGAGGAAGAGAGAGCGGACCTGTAATCTTCTCCAGTAAAGACACGTCCTGAACCTCCTGTGGTAGGGAGGCAATTTTCTGCCTTACTGCTGCATCTCCAGAGGCGGCATTCTCCAGGTCCTGCAGAGCTTTAATGAGATCCTCGGTCTGCGGGAGAGAAGTAAAAGCACACTCTGGATGAAAGGATCACAGGGAAGAGGACAAGGCTAACACAACACAACAAGTTTCACAGAACATCATGGATTATAAAGCCTATGTTTATGGTATACAGTAAATGGAGCAAAGAACCCCAAAACTGAGCAGTTGCATATAAAGCTGCCTACTCATCCATCAATTCTGCATTATGTGGTTTATTTATCAGACCAGAAGAGAGCAAATAAGAGAAAAGTATAGTTAAGGATTACATATACTTTAAAGTGCAATTAGGGTCACACTTTTTTCGTTTTAGAAACAGTGGTTAGAGCCCCTGTCAGCTTTTTTTACTGAATATCCTGTCCAGCACTGTTGCCCACAGTCATTATAGAAAGGTGTGTGTTAATCCAAATAAAACAAAACAGCCACCACTCCATGTCCGAATAGACAGAGGGAGCCGTTACTTGGCCCGGGTGCCCCCATAGCAAGCTGCTTCCTGTGGGGGCACACGGTAGGAGGGAGGGGCCAGGAGAACAGAAGAGGATCCGTGCTGCCCTGTGTAAATCCACTGCAACCGAGCAGGTAAGTATAACATGTTTGTTACTTTTATAGGAAGAAAAAAAAAAAACAAGACTTTACAATCACTGTAGCCTCCCTGGCGGTATGATTATGTCAGATTTTTGCGTCTCAAAGCGGTACAATTATTTTGCATAGAAATTTGACATTTTATATTGTAGGCCTGTAATTCTTAGCAATAACACACTTAAATCTGTCCACCAAGAGTCTAGTAGACATCTCGGGCATGATGAAGTTTGAAACACAAAATCTTAAATTATAATAAATAAATATACTCGAGTATAAGCCGACCCGAATATAAGCCGAGGCACCTAATTTTACCACAAAAAACTGGGAAAATGTATTGACTCGAGTATAAGCCTAGGGTGAGAAATGCGCAGCTACTGTAAGTGTAAAAGAGGGTCAACGATTCCCATTTGCAGCCTCACTGTGCCAATTTGCACGCCTCACTGTGCCCATCTGCAGCCATAGGTCCCCCGAACTTCAAACTTGGTAGTTAATTGTTCCTAGATGCCCCCTAGCTGCAGCCAAAATTTGGGGTCTCTGGAACCAAAGGGTCCCGAAATGACATTGCTGCAGATGGACACAGTTGACCGACTTTGGGGCCCCGTATCTCGGGGCAACTTGGTGCTAGGAACCCCAAATTTGGATATGTTGTAGTGCTAGTTCCACTGGGTTTTCACCAAGTGGCCCCCGAGATAGGGGGCCCCAAAGTCGGGTCGGAAAATGTCATTCTCTGCTACAGAAAAGTGCTTGACTCGAGTATAAGCCGAGGGGGGCACATTCAGCACAAAAAAATGTGCTGAAAAACTCGGCTTATACTCGAGTATATACGGTAATAAGATAATAATAAAATTAATTTCCCAACAAATCACTATCGCTCAATTCTGCAAGTGTTCTAATTTACTAACGCTGTTTTCTACCTGATCTAAAACCACTTTTGACCTAAAGGGACACTTTTTGGTTGCTATGGACAATCTCCAGTCTCCATGCAGAAAGAACAGTATATATTATAAAACTGCATGCAGGGCATTGGACAAAGCACTGGGGACAAAAGGGATAATAATTTCATACAGTAATGTCATCTGTAATATTACACTGTGCTGTATGTGTTATGATTTTTCACTTTTTGGAATTTGCCACCAGGCTCTGCCCCCGTGTGTCGCAACGCTCGCAGGGAACGGGGCCCGGCACAGAGAATCTTTGGGCGGAGGACAGGGACCACGGACACAGCGGGGGGACATTGTAGGATCCTGGGGACAAGGGAAGTATACTGCACCAGGATCCGCCAATCCTGAGTCTGGCTCGGGGTTACCGCTAATGGTGCGGAAATTTAACCCCGAGCCACACTCGGGAAAACCGCCAGGGAGGTTAAGCTGGCCATACAATACAATTTTCTGACTCAATTTTCTTTAGATTTACCTTCAGCTATGTAGTGCAAGGGCCTGCCCGATTGCATGCAAATTGAAAGGGTTTAAGTTTGACCTCCTATTATATGGTTTTGGTAAATCTCGGGTGTACAAGAAAATTGCATATTGTATGGCCAGCCTCAGAAGGAATTTTTTACCTTGGTAAGACTTCCTGCTGTGTTTAAAAGACAAGACGTGAAAGGAAATCTCATTACGGGACATTAAAGTGGATGTAAATCACCTGTCACTCACAGCAAGGGGGCGTTTTTGACAAAGTTTTCAGCACTTTGTCAAGATATTTCTAACTGAACAATACAAGAGGATTTCTCAGGGCTGGAGTAAATCTGTGTGGCAAGACTGGGCTCAAATGAAAGGAAATCTTATTCTCTACAGTATGACATCATCAAAAAACATCCACTTTAACCACTTCCTATTCTACCGCTTAAAAATGAAGAAAATGTTTGGGCTTTAGATTCAGGTCATTCTATGTTTCTTCTAAAAGTATCTGCCTTTCAGGACTAGGATGGGAGACAGCTGAGTGACAAAAGCAGAGACACAGGACAATGTGCAAGTGTAGCGGCTTGTAAAACCACCCAGCGTTCTGCTTGGGGTCAGCACAGGAATGGAAGAACACCCATCTGCTTTGTGTGTGCAACTCAGCAATGTTCTTGTTTTTATTTCATCATTTGACAGGCAATTAATCTTCCTTTATTAGCACCAATATGCCTCACAAATCATCATCAGTACAAGCGTGCGGCTGTCTGCACCCGACGCCGATCGACTAAGGGAAATATTCTTGCACTTTTCTGGCAATGGCCTCAAGCATTTCACACACCGATTCCAACAGGAGCGCCGCAAACACCGGAGTCAATGCAATATTCAGATAGAACATACCCCATCAGAAAAAAAACCCCTCTTCCCCTTTAGGGTCCTTTCACACGGGGCGGATCCATGATGATCTGCCCCGTGAACATCCGCTTGCTCAGCTGATCCCCGCTGAGCCGGGGATGACAGGGCGGTCCCTGCACACTGTCAGGGACCGCCCTGTCAGATCTCCGCTCACCCCTATGGGGGGATCGGATGAACACGGACCGTCTGTCAGTGTTCATCCGATCTGCTCTGCAGACAGATAGAAAAATAGGATTTTCCTCCGTCTGCAGAATCGGACCACAGCAGAGACGGATGATATCGGGTGTCAGCGGATGTTCATCCGCTGACACCCGCTATCCCATAGGGATGCATGTATGTCCAGATTTCATCCGAAAACGGATGGATTATATACGGACATACGGTCCGCACGTGTGAAAGGGGCCTTATTGATCACATTAGAAGTGCATTATACTGGTCAGATTTCTAGCTTCTTCATATAGGGGAACACTTTGGACAAATCTCGATTTGCACCCCTGTATAAACAGGAGCGGGAGCCAGGTTGTTGGCATTTTCTGTTGCCCATGTCCGTTTCCTGCACTATACTGGTCTACAAATGAATCTGTATTCAATACATTATGATTCATTTGGAGAGGTAGGAATACTTTAGTGCAGGGCTTGACAAATTTGCTTGGAATCTAGGAGCCAGCTAAAAAAAGTTTGGAGCCAGGTTATTTTTTTTTAACGACCGACAAAGCTTTATTTTCAATATAAAAATAAACCAATCTTAAATTTACACAGAAAGACAACTAGAATGAATGTGACTGCTTTTATTTCCTGCCTTGCAGGGACACAAGACCACCATATTATTCTCTAGGGTGTTAGAATAAAAAATATATATAATGTTTGTGGGTTCTAAGTAAAGGGAAGGAGATGGGCGGGCAGTGAAAACAGGCAGGGGAAGCTCCATTAGCATTGCTGGGTGTCATACCAATGGCCACCACAAGAGAGCGCCAGATTCCAGAAGGAACCCTAGGACTGCAGAAGGCCGCAAAGCCGCGGCCTCAATTACCGGCCGGCGCGGCTCAACGCGATCGCCGGAAACTGGATGCCCCAATTGCCCCAGATCGCTAATTCTAGTCGCAAATGCGACCTGGCGCCCGGGGTTTGTCGAGCCCTGCTTTAGTGAATCTGTATTCCATCTCGACTTAAAGTGGTTGTCAGCCTCAGACATGAAATATGAACAAAGCATATCCCTCTATAGTGTCTCAATTCAGAGCACCAAGTGTGATTTCTGTCTGCACCAGTCATTTCTGACAACCAAGAAGTGACTTGGGGAGGAAGCTCTAGCACACAGCCTGTGATTGACAGCCTTAGCTCTGTTCATGTGTGCTGTGTGAAGGGAGTCCCTTCCCTCCAATAAGCTCCCACTGAGCTCTGTAGAGTGTACAGTGCCTTGCAAAAGTATTCACCCCCCCTTGACTTTTTACCTATTTTGTTACATTACAGCCTTTAGTTCAATTTTTTTTTAATCTGAATTATATGCGATGGATCAGAACACAATAGTCTAAGTTGGTGAAGTTAAAATTAGAAAAATATATATATAAAACTAGTGAAATTATGTCCACCTGTGTGCAATCTAAGTGTCACATGATCTGTCATTACATACACACACCTTTTTGAAAGGCCCCAGAGGCTGCAACACCTAAGCAAGAGGTACCACTAACCAAACACTGCCACGAAGAACAAGTAACTCTCCAAACAAGTAAGGGACAATGTTGGTCAGACTTAAAGATTGTTCTTCACAAGTGCAAACCATCCAACTTGAAGGAGCTGGAGCAGTTTTGCAAGGAGGAATGGGCAAATATCCCAGTGGTAAGATGTGGCAAGCTCATAGAGACTTATCCAAAGCAACTTGGAGCTTTAAATGCCGCAAAAGGTGGCTCTACAAAATATTGACTTTAAAGGGGTGAACAGTTATGCACATTGACTTTTTCTATTATTTTGTACTATTTGTTGTTTGCTTCACAATTAAAAAAAAAAAACATCTTCAAAGTTGTGGGCATGTTCTGTAAATGAAATGATGCAAATCCTCAAACAATCCATGTTAATTCCAGGTTGTGAGGCAACAAAACACGAAAAATGCCAAGGGGGTGAGTACTTCTGAAAGGCACTCTAACTTTAGCTCTCTGCCCATGCTTTCTGAAAGCTCAGACAAGCTGTATAAATTCTGCACTGAACAGTTGTAGAGAAGAGGGAGCTGCAGATAAACAGGTACAACATACATAGGAAGATTTGTTTAATCTCTATCACCTGAGGCCAGTCACTTCACTGGGTATTTGTAAGGGATTACAACCACTTTGAGGCCGACATTTAGGAACGGCAATTTTTACATAGTAACATTAGTCGAGCTTGGACTAATGCAACTATGCATACTGTATACCATACCTATGGGATCCCAATAGAAAATGGAAATCGCTATAGGCTCCACTACTACGGTTATCTGCACTAGAATCTGGGTCCCATGCCGCTACCCTGGAGCATTCTGAACACAGAATATCGCTTGCTCGCCACGGGCACCATTCAGAGAAAACTTGGTGGAAACTGACATCACCGTCCCTCGCCTCTCCGGTTCTAGTCCTGGTGTAGTCCAGAGAACACTTTTCATTCACTGAGAAAATGTAAAGTGTTCACTTGAATGGCACCCGTGCCAAGAAAGTGACCATCTGTGTTCACAATGCATCGGGAAGCTAGTGATTTCCAGCTTCCAAAAGGATCTCACAGGTATGGTAATCATACATAAATCAGAGAGGGAGATTGAAGAAAACTGGAGCACTCAATCTGATGCAGCTGTGCATAGTATGGTTCTAACCTGGAAGCCGATTGATTTCTATGCAGAGCTGCACCAGATTTTGCACGCTCCAATTTTAGTAAATCTCCCCCAGAGGACGCTCATCTGGTAGTAACAGGGAGCTTTTAATGTATGCACTTAGACAGGACTTTTACCATTTTTAAAATGGATTCAGACCCACGAGTGGGCGCTGCAGCACACCTATAGATGTGAATGGGCCATTATAGACTTCTTTTGAAAACAAACTAAATTGCAGTGCATGATGAGAACCAGCCACATGGGACAGAATAGGGTCTCTAAAATGCATTTGCAGGAAAATTGATGTATTTAAAGCAGGAGTCCCGCCAATTTTTTATTTTTTTCAAAAGTCAGCAGCTACAAATACTGCAGCTGCTGACTTTCAAAATATGTACACTTACCTGTCCAGCGCGCCCGCGATGTTGGCACCCGAAGCCGATCTGTCGCTCGGCTCTTGGGTGCTGTCGCTGCCATCTTCGGTATGGGAGTCAGGAAGTGAAGCCTTGCGGCTTCACTTTCGGTTCCCTACTGCGCATGCGCGAGTCGCACTGCGCAATACGGATAGTCCCTGCTGTCTCTGGGACCTGTGTGTCGTAGATTCTGCGGCTATCTATGCCCGGAAGTGGGTGCAGATACCTGTATTATACAGGTATCTGCACCCTCCCCCTGAAAGGTGCCAATTGTGGCACCGGAGGGGGGGGGGGGAGGTTTCCGATGAGCGAAAGTGCCACTTTAGAGTGGAGCTCCGCTTTAAAGCAGAAGTAAACCCATCGATTTAACAATTTAAAAAAAAAAAGTCATGCCGGGAATGCTAACTGCACATTGGCTGTGCTCTTAACCAAACAGTCAAACCATCCAATGGCTGGTGTCATAACGGATCACATGTGCAGCACTGTGGCAGTTGAAGATTAAACAGAGGCAAAGATGGCAGCTTCCTTGGCTGAAAAAGATAGGGGGGTTTACTTCCACTTTAAGTAGAAGTAAAATCTGTAGGCACGAGGACTCCAGTGGTGAGATCTCTCTGCAGATCGTATAACTGCTCACCCTCCACTGATCCGATTAATACTTTATGAAAAATAAAATAAAAATGAAAGCCCTTACAATGGTCACACTAGGTGGTAGACTTGTAAACTTCCACAGAAAAAAAAATCCACCACTAAAGTCTACAGAATATAAGAGACAGGGGTCGATTTACTAAAACTGGAAAGTGCAGTTGTCCATGGTAGCCAATCAGCTTGTTCAATTATACTGTAACAAAACAAAAAAAAAAAAAAACAACAATCCTGATTTTGCACTCTCCAACTTTAGTAAATCAACCCCAGTCACATTATTTAAAAGCTTAAATAATGCACCCTGTACAACCACTTTTACCAACAGGTAAGCCTATATTAAGGCTTACCTGTAGGTGCTGGAAATATCTCCTAAACCTCCACGGTTATTTTGGTTTGTCCTGCGATATCACAAGTTATTTCTCTACTTGTCCAGTGGTGGTGTTGGGAATTTGGGGTCGGTATGTGGCTGTGTAAAGAAACCCCTCATGGGGTGAGTTCACAATAGCCTACTCAAAGTTGAATAACGTTTTATTAACCACTTCAGCCCCGGACCATTTGGCAGCCAAAGGACCAGAGGTCTTTTTTCAATTTCGCACTGCACTACTTTAACTGGTAATTGCGCGGTCATGCAATTTTGTAACCAAACGAAATTTGCGTCCTTTTCTTCCCACAAATAGAGCTTTCTTTTGATGGTATTTGATTGCCTCTGTGATTTTTATTTTTTGCGATATAAACGGAAAAAAGAGCGAAAATTTTGAAAAAAAAAGAGATTTTCTACTTTTTGTTATAAAAAAAATCTAATAAACTCAATTTTAGTCAAACATTTTGGCCAAAATGTATTCAGCCACATGTCTTTAGTAAAAAAAATGCCAATAAGCGTATATTTATTGGTTTGCGCAAAAGTTATAGCGTCTACAAACTAGAGTACATTTTCTGGAATTTACACCGCTTTTAATTTATGACTGCCTATTTCATTTCTTGAGGTGCTAAAATGGCAGGGAAGTACAAAACCCCCCCAAATGACCCCATTTTGGAAAGTAGACACCCCAAGCTATTTGCTGAGAGGCATGTTGAGCCTATTGAATATTTTTTTTTTTAGTCCCAAGTGATTGAATAAAGACAAAAATAAAAAAGATTTTTTTTTTTTTCAAAAAGTTGTCACTAAATGATATATTGCTCACACATGCCATAGTTATATGTGGAATTGCACCCCAAAATACATTTTGCTGCTTCTCCTGAGTATGCGGATACCACATGTGTGGGACTTTTTGGGAGCCTAGCCGCGTACGGGGCCCCGAAACCCAAGCACCGCCTTCAGGATTTCTAAGGGTGCAAATTTTTGATTTCACTCCTCACTACCTATCACCGTTTCGAAGGCCATAAAATGCCAAAATAGCACAAACCCCCCCCAAATGACCCCATTTTGGAAAGTAGACACCCCAAGCTATTTGTTGAGAGGCATGGTGAGTATTTTACAGCTCTCATTTGTTTTTGAAAATGAAGAAAGTAAAGAAAAAAAACATTTTTTTTTCTTTTTTTCAATTTTCAAAACTTTGTGACAAAAAGCGAGATCTGCAAAATACTCACAATACCTCTCAGCAAATAGCTTGGGGTGTCTACTTTCCAAAATGGGGTCATTTTGGGGGGTTTTTATGCCATCTGGGCATTCCATGGCCTCCGAAACTGTGATTGGCAGTGAGAAGTGAAATAAAAAAATTACACCCTTAGAAAGCCTGAAGGCGGTGATTGGTTTTTGGGGTTCCGTACGCAGCTAGGCTCCCAAAAAGTCCCACACATGTGGTATCCCCGTACTCAGGAGAAGCAACAGAATGTATTTTGGGGTGTATTTCCACATATGCCCATGACATGTTTGAGCAATATATCATTTAGTGACAACTTTTTGTAAAAAAAATATATATATATATTTTTTTCATTATTCAATCTCTTGGGACAAAAAAAAAAAATATTTAATGGGCTCAACATTGCTCTCATCAAATAGCTTGGGGTGTCTACTTTCCAAAATGGGGTCATTTGGGGGGGGTTTGAACTGTCCTGGCATTTTATGCACAACATTTAGAAGCCTATGTCACACGTCACCCACTCTTCTAACCACTTGAAGATAAAGCCCTTTCTGACACTTTTTGTTTACATGAAAACATATTTTTTTTTTGCAAGAAAATTACGTTGAACCCCCAAACACTATATATAATGTTAAAGCAAAGGCCTACAGATTAAAATGGTGGGTGTTGCATTTTTTTTTTCCACACAGTATTTGCGCAGCGATTTTTGAAACGCATTTTTTGTGGAAAAAATACACTTTTTTTTATTTTAATGCACTAAAACACACTATATTGCTCAAATTTTTGATGAAATAAAAAATATGATCTTAGGCCGAGTACATGGATACCAAACACGACATGCTTTAAAATTGCGCACAAACACGCAGTGGCGACAAACTACATACATTTTTAAAAGCCTTTAAAAGCCTTTACATGATACCACATTAGATTCACGGAGGAGGTCTACTGCTAAAATTACTGCCCTCGATCTGACCTTCGCGGTGATACCTCACATGCATGGTGCAATTGCTGTTTACATATGACGCCAGACCAACGCTTGTGTACGCCTTTGCGCAAGAGAAGGGGGGGCAGGGGTGCTTTTTTTTTTTTTTTGTTTTTTTTTTTATTTATTTAGCTTTTTTATTTTATTTTTAAACTGTTCCTTCCATTTTTTTTCTTTGTTATGATTTTTATTGTTATCTCAGGGAATGTAAATATCCCCTATGATAGCAATAGGCAGTGACAGGTACTCTTTTTTTGAAAAAATTGGGGTCTATTAGACCCTAGATCTTTCCTCTGCCCTCAAAGCATCTGACCACACCAAGATTGGTGTGATAAAATGCTTTCCCAATTTCCCAATGGCGCGGTTTATATCCGGGAGGGGGGACATTCCCTCCCACTGCTTGTAAAAGCAGTCTAGAGGCTAATTACCCGCTAGAATTGCTTTTACATGAAAGCCGATCACTGGCTGAAAAGAATGATACCAAGATGATACCTAAACCTGCAGGCATCATTCTGGTATAACCATTCAAAGTCCAGCAACATACTGGACATATATTGTAATCTTTTTTTTTTCATGCAGCCTCTTGGCTGAACGAAAAAAAGAGATTGATTGGTGGGTATGCCCACCATTTAGAATACCTCCCTTCATCCACCCACTTCTAATGATGGGCATACATGCACCATTTATATATGCCGATGCATGGGGGCATCCTCCCGCAAAAGTTATGCCGTGTACACACGGTCGGAATTTCGACCGTATGTACGTGGAATTAGGAGCCAATCGCTCCTCCCCCCCCCTGCTGCCCCATGCTTCGGCATATATGCTCTTTTTTTTAACTGTGGTGGTGAAATCACCTCCTACAGCGTTGGAGTCGCGGCTTTATGTATCGTGGGAGCAAACGCTGTTGCTGTCAAGATAAATAAATCCGCGTTGCAACTGAATGGCGCACCTGAAAACAAAAAAATGCTTAACACTAAAACACAGTAAACAAAATTACATACCTGAAAAGCAAGCATGATAAAACATGATAAAACATAATAAAACATTGCAGAATAGAATGGAGTAAAAAAAGAGCAACAATAGAGAGAGAGAGAGAGAACAATAAAACGACAACTATTTTATTTTTTTTTATTTTTTTGAGATTCACAGGTAAAAAAGCTCCTGACTGAAGCGACTGAATCAAAACGCTACCACAAAAAAAATGTTAGCGATCGCAGGGATCAGGCCTGACTCTGCGAACGCTGCAGTTATGTGTGCTTAGTGTTTTGTAAGTGACAGTGATCGATCGATACTGCACTTGGGTGGGCTGGGCTGGGCGGAGGGGGAAAACGCAGGTGCTAGCAGGTATCTGGGCTGATCCCGCTAACAATGCGTTTTTTTTGGAACCCTAAACTGCTGGGACGCTAGTATAGATCTGATCAGATCAGATATTGATCTGTTCAGATACTGTGCCACTAAGGGAGGTGTATGCTTTGCGCGTGGGTGTTTGCGGTACTGGCACTAACCTGGGGCGACGCAGACCTTATTAGACCCTAAAACCTAATTGATATCACCCGCCGGGCGATCAGGGGGTTAAACCGTTATTGGGTAATAAATGGCGGGTGCCCTGACAGTATAAAAAACAAGCTAACTAACCAGCGTCACCCGTAACAGTAATACAAAAAAAAACTGGTTACCTAGCGACACTAATGCAGCGATCAGAAAAACGATCGCTTAGTGACACTGGCAAAAGGGGGTGAAAGGGTTAACTAGGGGCAATCAGGGGGTTAAAACCTTTATTAGGTAATATATGGGGGTACCTGACGCTATATAAAAACCTGACGGGGAACCTAAATAACTAACTGAGAGCAAAAAACCGCGCTACCCTGACGTACACAAAAGGTCATACAATAGGATGGGAAAAAAAAAGGGAGTAAAATAAATAAACAAATGAATAAATCAATGAATGATACCTAAACCGGCTGCAGAATGGTGGGATAAACACGCATGAAATATGGAAAAAGGAAAACTGCGCCAGGTCAAAACTAAAATAACAATAATGAAAACCAATGCACATGAATGACCTGTGTATCTGATTGATAGTATTTGAGATACTAGTAACCTGAGGAATGGGGTCTGCACACAGATTCAAAAGGACATAGGCAAACAATGATGGTGTATTCGCAGGTTAACAAAACATAAATGGCAGATATTCAACTGAAATCGTTCAAATATAAAACTGTGAACAATGGTAAATAATATTTGTCAAAGTCTCTATGTGAGATGAATGACCGATAGTGATGGATCAGGGTCCTCTTATGCAGAAGGTTCCACTACACCAATGTGCTCCACTTCTAGTTAAAGTGCCACCACCAGTAAGTAGGCTCCTTACCAGATATATGTAAAACAAACGCACTCAGATACGAGCTTAGGCACGAAATTCCAAACGTCAGGATATGGTTGCCCCTCAAACAGTGTCCTCCAAGATGGATCAAAACTCCAAGACCGAAGGGAGGAAGAAGCACACTTCCAAACGCCAAAATGGACAAATAAGGCACTCGGAGGTGCGTTCACAGATCCCCATGTAAATGACAAAGGCAGACCATAGTGTGATATTGTAAAGGACTAAAGAAATATTTATTAAAAACGGATATTACTCACATTCTTGTGAACAGAATAGACAGTAAACAATCCAATGATGATTTTTTAAAAAGAGCGCCGGCCGGCATTCAAAAGCACCCTTTCTCCTTGTAACACGAACGTGGTGACGTCACTGCGCGTCCTCCCATACGCGTTTCGTCATCAACAGACGTTTTCAATGGGGATGAATAACTAACTGGCTGACCAGCGTCACCAGTGACATTTATACAGTGATCACTGGTGAAAGGGTTAACTCTAGGGGCAATCAGGGGGTTAAAACCTTTATTTAGGTTGTAATATGGGGGTACCTGACCTATAAACCTATTTATGAACCTATATAAACATGGCGGTAAAAAAAAAACAAAAAAACTGGTTACCTAGCGACACTAATGCAGCGATCAGAAAAACGATCGCTTAGTGACACTGGCAAAAGGGGGTGAAAGGGTTAACTAGGGGCAATCAGGGGGTTAAAACCTTTATTAGGTAATATATGGGGGTACCTGACGCTATATAAAAACCTGACGGGGAACCTAAATAACGAAATAACTAACTGGCTAACCAGCGTCACCAGTGACATTTATACAGTGATCACTGGTGAAAGGGTTAACTCTAGGGGCAATCAGGGGGTTAAAACCTTTATTTAGGTTGTAATATGGGGGTACCTGACCTATAAACCTATTTATGAACCTATATAAACATGGCGGTTAAAAAAAAAAAAAAAAAAAAATGGTTACCTAGCGACACTAATGCAGCGATCAGAAAAACGATCGCTTAGTGACACTGGCAAAAGGGGGTGAAGGGGTTAACTAGGGGCAATCAGGGGGTTAAACCTTTATTAGGGGGGGGGGGTAGGGGGCTACCTTGGACCTAAAACTAACTGCCCTGACAGTTATTACAGTCACACTGACACTAAATGCAGTGATCAGTAAATAAATGATCACTGCAATTAGTGACACTGTGACTGGGGGGGGGAGGGGGTGATCTGGGGGGTGATCAGGGGGTGACAGGCGGGTGGAATATGTGCCTAACTGTACTGGTGTCAGTGTACTGTTGTGCACTAACCTTTACATGTTCACAGCTCGGCGTCTCCGGTCACATAGACCGGCGCACCGAGCGTGACATCACTTCCGCCTTCCTGTCTATACAATAGACAGGAAGGGGAAGCTTTTCATTGGCCAGGAGCGATCGCGAGGGGGTGGCCAGAAACCACTGGCCGTCCCCTCGTCCCGGATCGCTCCTGACACGATCCCGACCGTCCCCGCCGGCGGAGGGGGGTCCGATCGGACCCCCCAACCGCCTGAAGAATGGCACGTACAGGTACGTGATTCTGCCTGTACGTGCCATTCTGTTGACGTATATATACACGGGGCGGTCGGGAAGTGGTTAATGGCAATTGAGGGGTGCCGCTCCACATTGACAGGTATACAATAGTAGCTTTTTAAATGTTTGCTAATTCTTTATTTAGGTTTTCAAGTATACAAAAGACAAGGAAAGGGGGGGGACAAACATATGAAAAAGCCAGTGGGAAGGTATGGTGGTGGGGGGGGAATAGAGAATGTGGTCAGTAAGTTATTTTGCTTTTTTTTTAGGGCTGTGGAAGTTAAAGATTAATTCCTCGATTAATCGTAAATTTTTTTGATCGATCAAAATTCTTTTGATCGGCACTCACCTCTTCGCTGGCTTCCGGGTCTTCAGGGAGTTCCATCGGAGATCCGGTGACGTCACGGACATCGATGTCACCGGACTCCTCCCCCCTTCCCCAAGTGCCTCCGTCTGTTAACGAAGGTAAGGGGGGAGGAGTCCGGTGACGTTGAAGTTCTGATTGAACGTAACATGTATGGGGGAGGAGCTACGCATGACATCACCCGCTGCTGCCCTACGGAACTAACACGATTGTCGGATTTACATGCTGTGTTTTTATCATCTTTATGTGAGTAGTTTGTGTTTGAACACAAAAATTAAATCTTATACTTAAGCGGTGAGCACTTAGATCTTTTCTTTCTACCCATAACCTGGCGTCCTTGCCGAGATCTAAGGAGACGCGAAAGAAGTTTATGGTCCGTGTTAACCCTTTTGATACCCGCGTGCATGACCACCTGTTTGCACAGGGGTCCATGCCATAAGGTGAGAGTGATTAGTTAGACCGGAGGTGGAGGGATTGTCACGCTACTGTGGGGGAAAAAAAAAAATTACTTACGTCAGTGCTACAGTTTAAATTTAAAACTTATTAGTGTGAACTGTGAAGTTAAGTCATGGATTGTGGAAACTAACTAGTGTTGAGTGATTGTATATAGTGTATACCACATTTACCACTGACTAATGCAGAGTTGCAATGCAAGGAGATCAGCTAAAAGTAGTTGGGTCTGTATATGCGTTATGCGTTATAATTAATCGAAATTAGTTGATTAATCGAACATGAAAATTTTAATCAGTAACCGCCCTACTTTTTTTTTTTGTTTGTTTTACTGTGCTGCAGGGCATATTTTTTTTGAAAGCTGGAGTTAAAAGTGGAAGTAAACCCTCCTATCGTTTTAAGCCAAGGAAGCTGCCATCTTGGCCTCCGTTTAATCTTTAACTGCCATGAAGCTGCACATGTGATCAGTTATGACACCAGCTATTGGATGGTTTGACAGTTTGGTTGAGAGTACAACCAATGTGACAGTTAGCATTTCCGGCATGCCGGGAATGTAACCATTTTTTCAAACTGTTAAATCGATGGGTTTACTTCTGCATTAAGCGTCTAAAAAAAAAATGAAATTAAAAAAAAAAAGAATGAAATAAAATTTGGTGTGTTCCTTTCTCATATAACTATATTTTTATTTCATACCTACCTTATTATACTATTTGATCTCTATGCTTCTTAATTTTAAATTTTTCACATATCTATCTTGTGTACTCAATAATTGATGATAAATATGTTGCTTATTTTTATTACCCATGTTATGAGACATGTTCTGTTATATTATTAAACTCAATAAAAATATTGAACAAGAAATAAAATTTAGTTAGGCTGACCCTCTAAACATGACCGATTCTATAGCCTTGTATAAGATTTTTATAAATTTTATAGATTCGGTATCCATCTAAACTGTTGCTTCAGTACAGAGAATTTTAATTGGTTACTACATTCAGCATTTACTCTTTTGCTCCCTGACTTGACTGTATGCATCAACCTATTAACACTAACAAGTATCTCCGCAAACACCAATTAAACTCAAAACTGCCACGGAAAGCAGTTGGAATCCGATTTTGAATCTGAACAATAAAAAGTGGATGTGTTCTTGTTGACACTGAACAGACTTTTACGACGAGATTCTTTTCATGCTTTCCATAAATGCTGTTCTTGATCTCCACTGCTGTAAGCTTTCTTTCTTTACATGGACTGTGAATTACAAACTGCAAGCTAGCACTTCCTTTGCTCTAGATTCCTCGTGCGATTACCCGCTCACGTACTCTTGCTGGCAAATTCACACTTTTTTCATTTTAGTCACAGGTGTAATATGTGGCAAGAGGAATACACAAGCTTCAAGAAGAGATTTACAAAGCAAAGATGTCATATTGACTGAGCTTCTTAAATTATTGTATAGCTCGGGGAGCAAGTCACTAAAACTAGCAGCCTGCAGGCATTCTCATAGTAAAATACCATTGTCCATTTTTTTTTTTTTAGTTGCTGCGGCGGTTTTAATTTTGCTTGTCCTGCTAGATGTATAGATCAGTGCAATCAAAACTAAATTTTATTAGTGCGTTAATACATCTAAAGCCTTATTTATTTTGTATTACTAAGCCCCAGATCACATTATACCCCGCATGTGAATCGCACAGAAACCGCACCGCATTCCTGTGCAATTCACAAGCGTTTCACTGCGGTACGTTTTAAAGCGCATTTATTTTGAATGGGCTCAAACTGCACCACACATCACACCAAGGATGTAAAGGCACATTTTTTGGAACCACAGAGCAACCAGATTGCATAATCGTTTTGTACCATACGTTCCGGTGCAGGCAAATAGTGCTGCTTTTGTGATGCGTTCAGGGTGTTAACTTGCGGGAAACGCGCAGGGATCACTGTTTCTTGCACCGCATACATGTGAACCTAGACTCGCACTCCTGCAGCTCTGGCCTTCCTGTGTGAATTCACACATGTGCAAAATTGGATGTGGGTTTTCGCTGCATCCAATTCGCATGACAGGGAAGTATGACCGGCTCTCAATGGTAGACGGATCACATATGTCCGAGATGGTCGTGGTCTGGATTGAAAACGGGTCCTGTGCGTCTTCTGGTCCATTTCAGGTGCAAATTTAGGCTAAAATTCGGACCTAATTCGCACCTGAACCAGTGAGCAGGCACGCACCAGACCCCTGGCACACCTGCGGCAAGACATATGCCCTGTACACACGATAGGATTTTCCAATGGAAAATGTGTGATAGGACCTCGTTGTCGGAAATTCCGACTGTGTGTAGGCTCCATCACACATTTTCCATAGGAATTTCCGTCACACAAAATTTGAGATCTGGTTCTCAAATTTTCCAACAACAAAATCCGTTGTTGGAAATTCCGATCGTGTGCACACAATTCTGCCGCACAAAGTGCCACACATGCTCGGAATCAAGCAGAAGAGCCGCACTGGCTATTCAACTTCATTTTCTTGGCTCGTCATACCTGTTGTACGTCACCGCGTTCTTGGCGTTCTGAATTTCCCACCAATTTTGTGTGACAGTGTGTATGCAAGACAAGTTTGAGCCAACATCTGTCGGAAAAAATCCCATGGATTTTGTTGTCGGAAAATTCTACCGTGTGTACAGGGCATTAGTGTTTCTTTTGGTCAAAGAGGCCACCCATCATATTGAAGACCAACAGCGTGACTTGGGAGGTAAAAGTGGTCTGGGACAAACAAACCTTTCCAGAAAAGTCAAGATTTGCATATAATTTCAGCTTCCAATATTTGTGGATTAATTGATAATTTAAACATGCTCTGTGCTTCGGCCCTTTCCATCATATGTTTACATTCGTTCGGCCAGAATCGTGAAATACTTTATAGTAACCAATTCATATTAGTATGGACCATAGCCTTGCCTTCACACCAAGTTTGGTGGCTGAAGCCCACCTCAATTCTCCATTTTTATTTTCTAGATACAACACTATTTTTCTTCTCCCCATCCTTGAAGGTGAATCAATTTTTGCGTGCTCAACAAGATTCCGGTATGACACAGTGTGCGGGTTTATCTGAGAGCACAGGATGAAGAAAGACAGGCGTGATCGAGTACTCTGGTCCTCCAACACCAACATATCTTTATCTGAAAGCAAACTAACATTTAACATGACAGCCTGTCTCCGTGGCGGTTCTGCGCTAAGGCGACACTTCACATTGTTTATATCGGAGTGTAAATTAGGCTCGCTAACCCACACATTTATAAAACCTTTTGCAAAGCTCAGAATGTAAACCATTTTTGTGCTGGAACACTTAATTAGTTGGATCTCATTTCCTACTAAGGACAGAATCTGAACATGTGAAGTATATCAGTACAATATACAACTGGGTTTGTATATAAACAGATTGACGCTGACAAATAGCTGGAAATGTAATCAGTTTTAAAGGCAAATTATTTAAAAAAAAAAAAAAGACTGCTGGTTAGCAAAGACATGAATAAAGGAAGCACTGTTTTACCAACTATCGTATATACTCGAGTATAAGCCGAGTTTTTCAGCACATTTTTTTTGTGCTGAAAGTGTCCCCCTCGGCTTATACTCGAGTCGAGCACTTTTCTGCAGCAGAGAACAACATTTTCCGACCCGAATTTGGGGCCCTGTATCTCAGGGCCACTTGGTGCTAGGAACCCCAAATTTAATAAGCAAACTCAGTGGAACCAACACTACAACATATGCAAATATGGGGTTCCTAGCACGAAGTGGCCCCGAGATACAGGGCTCCAAATTCGGTCAACTGTGTCCATCTGCAACAATATCATTTCGGGACCCTTTGGGTCCAGAGACCACACATTTTGGCTGCAGCTAGGAAACCCTTAACTACCAAGTTTGAAGTTCCGGGGACCTATGGCTGCAAATGGGCACAGTGAGGCTGCAAATGGGCATTGTTGACCCTCTTTTCCACTTACAGTAGCTGCGCATTTCTCACCCTAGGCTTATACTCGAGTCAATACGTTTTCCCAGTTTTTTGTGGTAAAATTAGGTGCCTCGGCTTATATTCGGGTCAGCTTATACTCGAGAATATATACGGTATGTAAAAAAAAATAATGATCAGATAAAGAAATACCCCTTCCTAGGGACCCGACACACTGCAATCTAGTCAAATGAAATCACAAAATCATTTATCTAAGAATGCTACCATCATAAAAACACTGATCTTAATGAACTAGAATTTTTCAGTCACTTTCCATTGTATAAACAATGCTTTGAAAGGCAATTTTTTACCATCTTAAAGTAGAACTAATGCCGCGTACACACGATCGGAAATTCCGACAGCAAAAGACCGATGTGAGCTTTTGGTCGTAAAATGCGACCGTGTGTGTGCTCCATCAGACTTTTGCTGGCAGCATTTTCGGCCAGCTAAAAGATTGAGAGCAGGTTCTCTATTTTTCCAACGGAAAACGTTTCGATCTGAAATTCCGATCATGCGTCCGAATTGTCTGTGGCAATTCGGACGCATGCTCGGAAGCACTGAACTTCATTTTCTCGGCTCGTCGTAGTGTTGTACGTCACCACGTTCTTGACGGGCGAAAGTTCAGAGAACTTTTGTGTGACCGTGTGTATGCAAGCCAAGCTTGAGCGGAATTCCGTCAGAAAAAACATGCAAGATTTTTCTGACAGAAAATCCGCTCGTGTGTACACGGCATAAGCTCTATTATGCTTTACCGCCAAGCCAGGAAGCTTCCATCTTGCCTCTGTTTGATCTGCAGTTGCCATGGTTTCTGTGCATGTGATCAGCAATGACACCAGCTGCTTGGTGGCTTGACTGTTCAGTTGAGAGCTAACATATATTGCATAAATGATATGTTATGTATAAGACGAAAAAAGATCAAACCCTTTAAAAAACTAAAAAAATAAATTTTACTTTCTACGATAAAACATATCCAATAAAAAATTAAAAAATCCCTAAAAATTAAAAAAATATCAAATTTCCTCATAAATGTAGGCCAACATGTATTCTGCTCCGTGTCTAGTAAAAAATCTCAATAAGTGTATATTAACTGGTTTATGTGAAAGTTCTAGCGTCTACAAACTATGGTATATACTTGAATGTTGATTTTTTATTTTATTTTTTATACTAATAATGGCGGTTCTCAGCGATATGCAGCAGGCATATGCATCTAAACACTGACACTGTTGGAACTGGTTAACTGACACTGACATCACCAGTGACACTAATACAGTGACCAGTGCCAATACACGGTCACTGTACTAATGACACTTGCTGGGAAGAGGTTAAGACCTGAGTAATCAAGGGGTTAAGTGTGTGTCTGACAAGGTGTAATTTGTGTAATGTTTGTGGCTTTTTACTAAAGAATGCTTTGTTTCTTCTGTCTGCTTTGCAGGGAGAAGAAACACAGAGATTGTTCCCCTTTTATGTTTGTCAACACAGGGCTCTGGGATGTGATTGGACACAGCCGATCAGCAGGTCCGGGCCATGAATCATTGGCTGGGACCTGCTGACTAAGTCCCACTGTGTTCAATCACAGCAGAGCTAGCGGGGAGGGGGGGGGGGGGGGGGGGACGTGTGTACACGCCCTGAACCCGGAAGAAAGCCACGACACATAGGTACGTTACAGTGCCTGTACGAGCTGCCCGTCCGCAGTATATGTACTTGTTGGACCTTGAGCGATTATTCACTGGTTGTGTATCAACCACTTGACGACCAGTATGTCGATGGACTTCAAGTGGGTATACCGGGGATGATGCCTGAAGCTGCTTCATCTAACTAGCCCCTGGATTGCTTTTACAAGAGCGCTTCCACCCGGATCATAGGAGGCATACAGAGACCTGAACAGCTCTGTTCGCCTCTATGATATTGGAACTTCGATGTGATGAGCATACATCACTTCTGGTTTCCAGTGCCATTTTTAAAAATGAAAAGCATTTGATCACACTGATCTTGGTATGATCAAATGCTTTTAAAAGGGAGAGGAGGGATCTGGGGTCTAATAGACCCCAGATCTCTCCATAAAGAGTACCTGTCACTGGTTATTGCTATTACAGGGGATATTTATATTTCTTGTTATAACAATAAAAGTGATACAAAAAAAAAAACACTTTAAAGAGCCCCATCCTCCCATGCTCATGTGCACACGTGTTGGTCCCACATGCATGCAGACAGCAACTGACACACATATGTGAGGTATCACCATAAAGGTCAGATCATGGACAGTACTTCCAGCACCAGACCTCCTGTGTAAATCTAAAGTGGTAACCTGTAAATGCTTTTAAAGCGTCCCAAATGGATGGTAAAATGTACGTTCTTTGTCGCTGTTGCATGGGCGTACACAATTTTAAAGTGTGTCATATTTGGTATCCATGAGAAGGAAGGGTCACCAGCACACCAGGATCTCCAAAATTGGGTCCAAAATTTTAATCACATAGTATCAAAAAATAACTAGAAGCGACGTGTCGGAGCCACACAGGACCCCTTCATCAGGCATGTGGTCACATGCCTGATGAAGGGGTCCTGCGTGGCTCCGATACGTCGCTTCTAATTATTATTTTTTGATACTACGATTACAAATTTTGGACCCCATTTTGGGGATCCTGGTGTGCTGGTGACACTTCCTTCTCATGATTGCAGTCGGTTCCAGCCATTGGTCATTTCAGCACCCAATTTAAGATACAGCCGTTTGTGCAGGTACGTGTGCGTTGGGAGTATTGCATTGGAGGTTCATACATGGTATCCATTTACTCGCGGTAACATAATCTTTTAGATTTTACCAAACAATTGCATATTATATTGTGTTTTTAATGCATTACAATAAAAATAAATAAAAAAAAGTGTATTTTTTCTAAAACAAATTGTGTTCGAAAAAACGCTGGGCAAATACAGTGTGACATAAAAAAATTGCAACACCCACCAATTTAATCTCTAGGCCCTCTGCTTCAAAAAAAAAAAAAAAAAAAAATGTATATATATATATATATATATATATATATATATATACATATACATATACACACACACACACACACACATACATATATATATATATATATATATATATAATGTTTCCATGTAATTTTCTAGCAAAAAATAATCATTGTTCCATGTAAACAAAATGTGCCAGCATGGTCTTCAAGTGATTAAGCATGGTCAATTCTTTTTACTAAAGAATGCTTTGTTTCTTCTGTCTGCTTTGCAGGGAGAAGAAACACAGAGATTGGTCCACTTTTATGTTTGTCAACATAAAAAGGGACGCTGGAAGGTGGACTTCAGTTCTGCCTTAGCACAGCCAACACTACTTAGCTTTCACCTCATATCAACCAACTGATAAAGGATACAGCCTCCAATAATGAATGGCAGGTCACAGTAAAGATTATACATAACATGCAACCCTTCACTACTGCGCAGGTTGGCCATAGGGTGTAACTGCGTTAAAAGCAAATGTAGATTTATTTAAGAAGTTGCTGATAAGTAGTTGATGATTAGCGTTTGCTCTTGATGAATGGCGCATAACAATACTTTAATCATGGCTCAGTCTGACGTTATACCACCTGGCTTCTTCCTGACTTTCAGAAGTACAGCGCCGTAGAGGCATTCCGTCTCAGTACATGCAACTAGCTCCACAGAACTTGATCTACAAGAAGAGGAAAGCCTCTAAAGTTAGCAGTATGAGTGATCTTTCAAGTCAAAGCATCTAAGCTTGTACATATGCAAAGGAAATAAGAGGTATCGCTCCCCTGAGAAAACTCTTTTATGCTTTAACTTGGCTTTGGTAGTCTTTTAAAGCTTTGGATGAAATCTAGCACATTGACCTGACGTTACTTTCTTCTACTCTTTACTGGAAAATAATTTAATAAACTAGTTGATGCTGAGCAGATTTTTCTTGGAACGTTTATTTCCTAATCAGGACAGAGGTGAACATGTCCTTGTATGGTCATGCTAAAAGATGCTCCCGACAGATGTGTTCTTGTGTGTCCTGACACAGCAACATATGAGAATAACTGGGGTTAAAGAGCACGGCTAGTGGCTCTTCTTCATGGTGTTGACAGTGATGTGAGAACATACCAGGAGAAGACCAGTAGTAGGATCCCGAGGGGAGTAGCTGCCCGGATAATCATCATCCTCTTCTTGGACCTGATGAAAACTGCGTTTCAATGATGCCTTTTCCTCGACCACTACAAAGTGAGATGAAGTTAATTAATATAAGTCAATTAAAAATATTTACTTCAATATCTGAGATGCTAACAGGAACATAAAACCACTGGATTAAAGAATGATTACCAAATCCATTAATTTAGTAATGGGGTTAAAGTGTTACTAAACCCTGGACCCTGCATGCACTATATCTGGTCTCCCACAGTACACAGAACATAGAAATGCAATTATTTTAGTAAATATAAACTGATAATTTCCTTTTCTCGTCAGCAGTGTATAGAAGTCTTGTGACTTCTATCTTCTTATAGGAGGAATTTTCATTCTCCCTCGATTGTCCTATATGGCTGCAGGACCCCTGACCCTCTGTCTGGACAGTGCAGATAGGCCCTGTGCTGATCACATGCACCCTTCTAAGAAAGGGAACAACTCTCTAGCAATACACACCAAACTAAGCACGTGCAGAGTGCCCCCAAAAGCTCTGTACTATTAGAAGATGGATTAGAGACTGTGGAAAAAGGGAAGGATCAAAGAAGACAGGCTGAAACAGCCATTATACACAATGCAGAGGATCAACCCCTTAGGATGCACAGTGAGTATAACAAGCATGCTTTAAAGTTTACTGCATATACAGACTTATTTTACTGTTGTGGCTTTAGTAACACTTTAATTTACTAGGAGTTGAGACTGTTCACTTAAAATTACCTCTCATGAACATACAATGAAAAATCCCAGCTTCTATATCCTATAAAGGCACTTTATTGTTATTATTTAAGGTACTTGTATAGCACCGTCAATTTACGCAGTGCTTTACATATACATTGACATCAGTCCCTGCCCTCAAGGAGCTTACAATCTAAGGTCCCTAACTCGCATTCATATACTAG
This sequence comes from Lithobates sylvaticus, assembly GCA_028564925.1. Classification (NCBI taxonomy): domain Eukaryota; kingdom Metazoa; phylum Chordata; class Amphibia; order Anura; family Ranidae; genus Lithobates; species Lithobates sylvaticus. Next base: position 163,924,581 of record CM053037.1, read on the forward strand.
GGCCAATTTAGATAGAAGCCAATTAACCTACCAGCATGTCTTAAGACTTTCACACTGGTTCGCTTCAAAGCTTCCAGTAAAACACCTATGCTTTAATTTAGCGGTTTTGTGGTGCTTTTGCAGCGTTTGCGGTGCGTTTTTTTAAAGGATACGCGACTTAAAAACTGCACCAAAAATGCTTGGGGGGGGGGGGGGGGGGGATTGAGGTGCTTCCCATTCATTCCAATGGAGGGGAGCGTTTGTTTTTCAGTTAGGAGGTGCACCAAAAATTTTAGCGGCCGAAACATATCAGTCGAAAATTGTGTTTTTGGCGTTATGGCCGAAAGAAAAAAGGGTGTTGACAATGGCACTGAAAAGGGGGTGGTCTGCCCCGGGTGCCACACATTGCGGGGTGTCATCCTGGCGCACCCCTGTCAGAGTCCTCCCCTCCTTCCTCTTCTCCTTGTGTGTGTCACGCAAAGCGGCGATCTCCCGCTGTGTTATGGAGCTTTAAACTGAAATGTTCGGCAGCCCCTGTAACAAAGTCATGCCTCCTAGACCGGCTCCAGTGATAGATGGCACACTGATCCAAAGAGATTGAATCAGTGTAACGTGCATCATAGGAGCTGGTCTAGGAGACTTTGTTACAGCGGCCGCTCGGCGATTCAAATCCAGCTCCGTGACACAGTGGGAGATCGCCGTTCTGTGTGATCGGGGCAACGGTGAGGCTTCATTTCATGGGCACTGATCAGGCTGCATTGATTTCTAGTATCATGTCAGCTAGAGGTGAACTGAATGGAATTTTGCTAATACCATTAGCAATGTGTTTAAGTTTAAGTAAGAGATTGCAGACATGATGCAGGAGATGGTTACAGACTGAGGACACGATACAAGAGCATTTTTCTTAAACTTTTCATTCACTAAAGGTGCCAATAATGGCCGACAATAAATTCATATCAATTTAAATTGATAATATTAATTAAAAAGTCAAATATAATACAATAAAAAAAAAAAAAAATGATATAGGAGATATATACACATACACAGGGCTTGACAAATTTGCTTGGAATCTAGGAGCCAGCAAAAAAAGTTAGAGGAGCCAGGTTTTTTTTTTTAAACAACGACAACGACTGACAGGTGGCACTGGGCACCGTAGGACGTCCTCCCAGAACCTTGCTCCTGCGCGCCCCCTGGGGCGCGCACTCGGGAACATCCGTGACCGCCAGGTCCCGAGGACCCGGTGCATAAGGGTAAACGGCCGCCAATAGCGGCCGTTTACCACGTGATCGATCCGTCAAATGACAGGGCGATCACATGTACACAAACCGGCGTCACGTCATGACGCCAATTCCTCCCTCCCCTCTCTGTATCGATCGGTACAGTGAGAGGGGAGAAGCTGAGTGGGGGAGAGATGGGACCAGCGCTGTGGGCTGGATGTGTAGTGCCCACAGCTCTGGTCAGTGACAGCTACTCTGCCAGCACTCTGCCAATAAATTTTAATAGAAAACAAAGAATATTTTTTTTTTTTACCGAATTTTCAGTATTTTTTGATTTATAGCGCAAAAAAAAAAAAAAAACCAGCGGTGATTAAATACTACCAAAAGAAAGCTCTATTTGTGTGAAAAAAAGGACAAAAAATTTGGGTACAGTGTTGCATGACTGAGTAATTGTCATTCAAAAATGTGAGAGCACCGAAAGCTGAAAAGTGCCCAGTGGCTAACATTGCATTAGCATTGTTAGAGGTGTTGCAATACCAACGGCCACCACAAGACGGCACCATATTACAGAAGGACTTCAGAAGGCCGCGTCCTAAACTACTGCCCGTCGCGATCGCACGGCGGTGGTCGGGATCCACAGGCAGAGGGTACCGCAGCTGTGTCGCCCCAGGACCCCAATTATAGACGCAGATGCGACCTGGGTTTGTCGAGCCCTATATATATATATATATATATATATATATATATATATATATATATATATATATATATATATATATATATATATATATATATATATATATATATATATATATATATATAAAAAAAAAATATATATATATATATATATATATATATATATATATAATGCATCCTGCCTTCTTGGAACCAAAATTTCCATCCACCTCTAGTTTGATTTTTCAGTGCTGGGAGTATCAGAAAGGAATATTTAAAATAGTAAGCAGCAATTATAAAAATATTTTTAAGTTAGACTGTACGAAAGAGAACATTTAACAACTATAAAGTAGGTGTTATCCCAATTTGGTTGCAAAGGTGAAAATACATTTTAAGGTTCACTTTGAAAAACACTCCCTAGCATTTCTGGGTGATGTCCATTTTGAATAAGGGCCTACTGAAGAAGCCCAATAGGAGGGCGTAACACATATGGGGGGGGGGGGGGGCTGGGGGGAGAGCCGAAGCCCGTGGCATCACATAAGGAGTTTTTGCTGCATCCCCCATACAGTGGAGGGAAAAACTTATTTGAACCTCTGCTGATTTTGTACGTTTGCCCACTGACAAAGAAATGATCAGTCTATAATTTTAATGGAAGGATTATTTTAAGAGTGAGAGACAGAACAAAAAAAAGCAAGAAAAACGCATTTCAAAAAAGTTATAAATTGATCTGCATTGTGAAATAAGCATTTGATCCCCTATCAAGCAGCAAGATTTCTGTCTCCCAGGTGTCTTCTATACAGGTAATGAGCTGAGATTAGGAGCACTCTCTTAAAGGGAGTGCTCCTAATCTCAGCTTGTTACCTGTATAAAAGACGGCTGTCCACAGAAGAAGCAATCAGATTCCAATCTCTCCACCATTGCCAAGACCAAAGAGCTGTACAAGGATGTCAGGAACAAGATTGTAGACCTACACAAGGCTGGAATGGACTACAAGACCAACGGCAAGCAGCTTGGTGAGAGGGTGATAACAGTTGGTGTGATTATCCACAAATGGATAATCTCCCTCGGTCTGGGGCTCCATGCAAGTTTTCACCTCAGAGTTTCAATGATCATGAGAACGGTGAGGAATCAGCCCAGAACTACACAGGAGAATGTGGTCAATGATCTCAAGGCAGCTGGGACCATAGTCACCAAGAAAACGATTGGTAGCACACTACGCCGTGAAGGACTGAAATCCTGCAGCAAGGTCCCCCTGCTCAAGAAAGCACATGTACAGGCCCGTCTGAAGTTGGTTAATTGAACATTTGAATGATTAAGGGTCCTTTCACACGGGGCGGATCCGTATTGATCCGCCCCGTGAAGATCCGCTGCTCAGCGGGGATCGCACAGCTGTTCCCCGCTGAGCCGGCTGATGACAGGGCGGTCCCTGCACACTGTGCAGGGACCGCCCTGTCAGTTCTCCGCTCTCCTCTATGGGGGATCGGATGAACACGGACCGTCTGTCCGTGTTCATCCGATCCGCTCTGCAGACGCATGAAAAAATAGGGGTTTCCTCCGTCTGCAGAATCGGACAATTGCGGAGGCGGACAATAGCGGGTGTCAGCGGATGCTCATCCACTGACACCCGCTACCCCATAGACATGCATGTATGTCCGTTTTTCATCCAAAAACGGATGGATGAAAAACGGACATACGGTCCGCATGTGTGAAAGGGGCCTTAGAGGAGAACTGGGTGAAAGTGTTGTGGTCAGATGAGACCAAAATCATGCTCTTTGGAATCAACTCAACTGGCCGTGTTTGGAGGAGGAGGAATGCTGCCTATGACCCCAAGAACACCATCCCCACTGTCAAAAATGGAGGTGGAAACATTATGCTTTGGGTGTGTTTTTCTGCTAAGGGGACAGGACAACTTCAATGCATCAAAGGGACAATGGACCGGATCATGTACCATCAAAATCTTGGGTAAGAACCTCCTTCCAGGGCATTGAAAATGGGTCGTGGATGGGTATTCCAGCATGACAATGACCCAAAACACACAGCCAAAGTAACCAAAGAGTGGCACATTAAGGTCCTGGAGTGGCCTAGCCAGTCTCCAGACCTTAAACCACCCATAGAAAATATGTGGTGGAAGCTGAAGGTTCAAGTTACCAAATGTCAGCCTCGAACCCTTAATGACTTGGAGAGAATCTGCAGAGGAGTGGGACAAAATCCCTCCTGAGAGGTGTGCAAACCTGGTGGCAAACTACAAGAAACGTCTGACCTCTGTGATTGCCAACAAGGTTTTTGCCACCACGAAGTCATGTTTTGTGAAGGGGTCAAATACTTATTTCACTCATCAAAATGCAAATAAATGTATAACTTTTTTGAAATGCGTTTTTCTGGATATTTTTGTTGTTATTCTATCTCTCACTTTTACAGGGGGAAATGATATCTCTCTCTCTTGGGTCCATACCTCCCTTAATACAAGAAAGGACTTTGCTCGCTTTGGAAACCGCAGCTTGGCATTGAATGCTATTATTGAGCTTCTGATCTACCAAAACCCCCAGATCCTTCTCCACCATTGATTCCCCCAGTTGTACTCCCCCTAGTATGTATGATGCATGTATATTCTTAGCCCCCAAGTGCATAACTTCACATTTATCAATGTTAAACCTCATTTGCCACTTAGTTGCCAAATTAGACATTGTGCATTGAGGTCGGCTAGTAAGTTGGAGACATCCTATAAGGACGTTATTTCACTGCATAGCTTGGTGTCATCTCCAAAGATACAGAAATTATACTTTTAATCCCAGTTCCTATACAATTTATAAAGATATTAAAAAGTAAGGGTCCCAATACTGAACCTTGGGGTACACCACTGATAACCTTATATATGATGGGAAGTATGCTACAGCCAGGATTACCAGGTGGAAAGAAGCCAAAACGAATGCAGCCACCTCATCCAAGGACTGGTAAGCTGCAATATGTTACATTTTTATTTTCTGAGTTAGATGCGTTTGAATGAGTCAGTGGAGTGACTATCGATGCACTACTTCAACAGATATAACAAAACCCTATCAATAGTATATGTAACCAACCACAACGAAGTAAACAAGATAAGTTCATTGTTAGGCTCTACATACCCTATCAAGTGTTTATGTAAAATTTCAGCTTGAGCTATTGAGCTCTATAAAAACTGTGAAGCCAAGAACAGACCGATGTATACTACAAAAAAAGCCTAGAGCTCCTTCACTTGCTGTCTGGAAACAGATAAGCACAATGCATTAAAAAGCAATATTTTGCATTTGCCTGACTGACACAAAGTCTATAACAAAGCTCTGCGCAAAGGATTTTAATGGACTTCGTGGGCATAGTTACGTTTTTTGCCTTTGAGCATAGATCCACTTTGGAAAAGTTATCATTTCTGAATTTCGAAAATCCTATAAATAGTACACTAACCGAATCAGAAAACGGAAACTCAAAAGTAGGAGAGTATTGTAATTACTCGCTTGTACATCGCGGAAGTGACAGAATTGCTAGGCTCCCTTTGTACCGTATTCAAATATTCTTATTGAAATCAGATGTGCTCTACAAGTAACGTCTCCGAAAGAGAGACATTTATGTATTCCAATTTACGCCGGCGAAGGCTTAATCTCTTCCAGCAGGGTTCTGTCAGGTTGTGCCCACAGGACAAAAAAAAGAAAATAAATATATAAAATAATATAAATGTGCTCACTGACATGGTGTGTATAAAAGCAGCGAGTCACGGGTTAGTCATGCATTGTGTTCCCTGCAGTTATTTTATAGCTGCTTTAATTAGCAGGCTCATGGTACAGGTAGGCCTCTGTGATGGAGCACGCGCGGGCCTCCTCCTGCTGTTTGTATAGAAGGCCAAACAGCACCAGGATGCTTTTAGAGCTGTATATTGTTCTGCCCTCCTAATGACAGGTGCAGAATGACTGCTGACTAGATTAATGGGGTCTGCTACTCCTTCTGCATGCCAAATAAGCTTTGACGTGGAAAGGAAAAAAAAAAAAAAGAAGTCATTTGTACAATCATTTTTGCCAACTTCACTGTTTTCTGTAAGGGAAACTTCATACCGACTAAATATTCATTTTTGTAGTCTAAGATTTTTGTTCTGCAATATCCTATGCGTGGGTTTAATTTCATCCTAGATTTATAAAGGGGGCCTGTATAGTTTCCAGGAGTCCGAGTCAGATTAAGCCCCCGTTAACATCGGCGCGATTTGACATGCCAAATCGCAGCCTATTGCCGGCAGTGGCACTCTCCCAAAATCGGTGCAACGCCGACTTTGCAGCACCGCACCGATTTCCAAAAGTAGTTTCTGCCCTACTTTTAGTGACTTCAGGGGCGATTGCAATAGACATCTGTGCATGAACCCGCACAGAGGTCTTTCAAATTGCCCCCGAACTCGCACTGAAATGCGGGTTTGAAATCGTGCGAGTTCTGCTGAACTTGCACAATTTCAAACCCGCGTTCAGTGTTAACGTACCCTAATAGGGACATGGAGGACACTACCGCAATAGAGTGACAGGAATAGATTCCGTCACAGTAGAGTAGAGGATCTCAGGGACCACTAGGATAACTACCGTATATACTCGAGTATAAGCCGACCCGAATATAAGCCGAGGCACCTAATTTTACCACAAAAAATGGAAAAACTTATTGACTCGAGTATAAGCCTAGGGTGAGAAATGCGCAGCTACTGTAAGTGGAAAAGAGGGTCAACAATGCCCATTTGCAGCCTCACTGTGCCTATTTACAGCCATAGGTCCCCTTCAAACTTGGTAGTTAAAGGTTCCTAGATGTCCCCTATCTGCAGCCAAAATTTGGGGTCTCTGGACCCAAAAGGTCCTGAAATAACATTGCTGAAGATGGACACAGTTGACCGACTTTGGGGCCCCGTATCTCGGGGCCACTCAGTGCTAGGAACCCCATTGGGTTAAGCCGAGGGGGGCACTTTCAGCACAAAAAAATGTGCTTATACTCGAGTATATACAGTATATATTGGGCTTAAAAAAAAAAAAAAAAAATAATAATAATAATAATAATAATAATTAATATCTGCGCTAGGTGAATTAAACTATATGCTTAATATAAATGAAATACCCTGCAGCTATGCACTATAACCCTGATACTGGGCACCAAAAAGCCATAAAATTAACAAAATGCAGTGCTGAGTTAGTATAAGGAATACAGATATTCCTTATTACAGGGCTCAAAATTTCAAGTCCTGAGGGAAACCCCCCTCCCCTCCGGGCCACTCTGATGACCACACAGCCAGGAAACTGTCAGCCTGGTCCGCCCCTGCTCCTCACTCGCCCTGCGCCAAATTCCACTCGCAAAATGCGAGCAGGCAAGTGGAATTTTTGAGGGCTGCCTTATTAGATAGATTGTGCAAAACAAAAGTTATTACCCAAAAAGTGCAATACAGGATTTGAGAGAATGAATTACCTCACATTACGTGCAGCTATAGGGGTCAGTGATGGTTTTCTTGAAGCGTTAAAGTGATTGTTGTTTTTATAGAAAAAAAAAAACTTTACAATCATGTTATATTTACCTCCTCTGTTGCAGTGGATTTGCACAGAGCAGCCCCGATCCTCCTCTTCTCAGGTCCCTATTCACTGCTTCTGGCCCCTCCCTCCTGTTGAGTGCCCCCACAGCAAGCAGCTTGCCCACCGCCCGCCCGCTCCGGTGTGAAATCAGCCTAACCGCGGTGTGTGGCTACATGTGAACAGTGGCAGCAACTGTCAGCCCATCATTTGTTGATACAGGCTGAACGACCAGTGCTATTAGCATGTTGCAAGAATCCAATGTATGCAGATAAACTGCTGTGGGAAGGAGGCCTTAGATGTTGTAGCTGATTTTTTATTTTTTTATTCATATAGGTCCAGCAGAAGTGGCAGTTAAAGGGTTGTGTTGCGGTGCTTCCGAAGCGCTTTACAGGCGCTTCAGAAGCACAGCCCATTCATTGCAATGGGCAGGGGCGTTTTGGGAGCGCTGTAAACAGATGCAGCTTGCAGGACTTTTTCCAACGTCCTGCAAGCACACCACCCAAAGTGTGAAAGAACTTGTCGGCATGGGAGGCAGTTTTCAGGCGCTGTCTCTAGCACTAAAATGCTTTAAAACTGCCTCAGTGTGAAAGGGGTCTAACCGCAGTATTGAACGCCAAATGTATCATTTTTGCTTTAGCTGCAAAGCACTGCAGTCGTGGCATGTGTTCAACCACAGCAAACTGCCTATTCTTACTTACCACCATCTGGCCATGGTGTAAACTAGGACTTATGCCCCGTACACATGGTCGGAAATTCTGACGGAAAATGTCCGATCAGACCATGTTGTCGGAAAATACGGCCGTGTGTGGGCTCCATCTGACTTTTTCTGTCGATCCGTCGATCCTGCTCTCAAACAACAAAGTCCGATTGGACTTTTTCCGATCGTGTGTAGAGAATTCCGACGGACAAACTGCCACGCATGCTCAGATCAAATTACGAGACCAAAGCTATTGGCTACTAGCCTCTACGTAGTTCTGTCCTACGCAACGAACGTCACCACGTTCAGAATGATCAGATTTTCCGACAACTTTGTCCGACCGTGTGTATGCAACACCAGTGTCGGACAAAATCCGTCGGAAAAAATCAGACGGATTTTGTGGTCGGAATTTCCGACCGTGTGTACGGGGCCTAACACTGACAGTAACCCTGTAAGCCCACACCACTATTCATTGCATGCTGCCCCTTTCAATTGAATGGGTTATGTTTCCAGGAGTTACTGAATGCCAAATGTATAATTCTTGCTCTGGCTGCTTCTTTAAGAGTGAAGAGTGTTCCTAGCTGGATCACTAGGTAGAAATAAAACATGATTTTAGTTATATAGGGGGGCTGAGACAGATATTCCTACAGCAACATTTGTAAATTAATATGTTGAAAGGCCTTGTCCATTTGGCCTACAGTATCTTGATACTGGTATGCACTGCTTCCAAATATTAAATAAAGACTTGCATTTTAACAGTCTATGGCAGTGATACTCAACCAGGGTTCCGTGGAACCCTAGGGTTCCTCCAGAGGTTGCTAGGGGTTCCTTCAGCATTGGGCAATTTCTGTCTCTCAGAAAGGTTCCCACTCACACCATTGATCTTTATAACTATCTGTAGGAGGCAATTCCTCCCACTGACCATCACACTAGTGTATCATGAGTTGTAGATTTCTAATTTTTAGCAGGGGTTCCCTGAGACCTGAGAACTATTTTAAGGGTTCCACTGTGTTGAAAAGGTTGAGAAAGGCTGGTCTATGGTGTGCTGAGAACTCTTCCCCAAAGTCAATGGTGACATTTCCTGCCATAATTTCCAATTCTATCCCCGTCCTCCTAGGAGTCTGGGTGTCCCCATCCACCCTTTCATGTTCTAGACTAGAGCTTCCTGTTGCATTTAATGGTGACAGCAAGGGTGCAAATCCTGGAAAGCAGAGTCCCCAAGACAAGAGAAATGCCAAGCAAAACTGAATTTGATCCATGGGTAGAACGATCCTTTAAATAAATGCAAGTCAAATTAATGCAACATGACCAGACCCAAAAAGATTATTGACCTCTGCAAAGTTGGCAGGGCAGGGTTAGTGCACTGGAATCCCAGAAAGAGACAGGGCACTCGTGCCAACCTCAACAAGAATTAATTGTTTGGTTCGCTACAGAAAAATGTGCAGAGAATAATCCAAACAAATAGAGTTTAGAGCTCATCAGTGAAAATTGTGATCCGTCACCTTCGTATCATTTCCAATGCTTTGCTCTTCCTCTAGCCAGGATCTGGTGGTTGCACATGGCTGCCACAGACAAGTCACTTGTCCAAACAGCTGTTATTCCCTGGCAAGCAGGAGGGTAGAGGAGATGCTAAAATGAGTAATCACAGAATATTCCACATAACCGCATTCAGATTCCAGAAGTAAAGCTGTGAGGAATTTGTATGTGTTGCCACACTGACCATTACTCCATTAGCGTACAATGATATCAGGAGGTCTACACTTAAAGATCTAATGGCTAAAATCTTCCATAACCTTTAACACTATTACAAGTTGCTTTGAATCATTCTAAAGCTGAAACGTAATCTGTTTACAGTGGTTGTAAACCCTTTACTACCACTTTTTCCTACAGGTAAGCCTATAATAAGGCTACTAGGTAGGTACCGTGAATATCTCCTAAACCTGCACCATTTAGGATATATTCACTGTATACACATGTGCCGACGTCATCAGCACATGCGCACTGAAGAAATTGCTCGTTCATGCAGTTTCTTCAGCTGCTGTGCCGTGATCGGCAGCTCGCGCGCGAGTGCCGTCATTGCGGCTCCGGCTAATCACTGCGCAGGAGCTCGTGAACCCGGAAGTAACATTACGCAGACATGTTGCCTGTTACAACGGTGTATGGGGACCGCTGCAACAGCCTCCTTCTAAGGTAAGCATTTCATAATGCCATGCATACTAGCTCATTAAGCCTTTGCCTTGCAGGTTGTTTTTTTTTTTTTTTTTGCAGAGTTTACAACCACTTTAATGAGAATGAGGAATCACTGCCACAAATCCAGCATTTTGGGATTGATGCATGTGTAGGCAGAGGGGAGAGGGACGTCGCCAGGAGGGGAGAAGGACGTCGCCAGGGGGGGGGGGAGAAGGACGTCGCCAGGGGGGGGGGGGGGGGGGGGGGGGGGGGGGGGGGGGGGAGAAGGACGTCGCCAGGGGGGGGGGGGGGAGAAGGACGTCGCCAGGGGGGGGGGGGGAGAAGGACGTCGCCAGGGGGGGGGGGGGGGAGAAGGACGTCGCCAGGGGGGGGGGGGGGGGGGAGAAGGACGTCGCCAGGGGGGGGGGGGGGGGGGGGGTCGGGGGGGGGGGGGGGGGGAAGGAGGTCGGGGGGGGGGGGGAGAAGGACGTCGCCAGGGGGGGGGGGGGGGGGAGAAGGACGTCGCCAGGGGGGGGGGGGAAGGGGGTGGGGGGACGGGGGGGGGGGGGGGAGAAGGACGTCGCCAGGGGGGGGGGGAGAAGGACGTCGCCAGGGGGGGGGGGGGGGGAGGCGACGGGCCAGGGGGGGGGGGGGGGGGGGGGGGGGGCGGGTGGCCAGGGGGGGGGGGGGGGGGGGGGGGGGGGGGTCGGGGGGGGGGGGGGGGGGGGGGGGGTGGGGGGGGGGGGGGGGGGGGGGGGGGGGGGGGGGGGGGGGGGGGGGGGGGTGGGGGGGGGGGGGGGGGGGGGGGGGGGGGGGGGGGGGGGGGGGGGGGGGGGGGGGGGCGCCAGGGGGGGGGGGGGGGGGGGAGGGGGGGGGTCGGGGGGGGGGGGGGGGGGGTGGGGGGGGGGGGTGGGGGGGGGGGGGGGGGGGGGGGGGGGGTCGGGGGGGGGGGGGGGGGGGGGGGGGGGGGGGGGGGGGGGGGGGGGGGGGGGGGGGGGGGGGGGGGGGGGGGGGGGGGGGGGGGGGGGGGGGGGGGGGGGGGGGGGGGGGGGGGGGGGGGGGGGGGGGGGGGGGGGGGGGGGGGGGGGGGGGGGGGGGGGGGGGGGGGGGGGGGGGGGGGGGGGGGGGGGGGGGGGGGGGGGGGGGGGGGGGGGGGGGGGGGGGGGGGGGGGGGGGGGGGGGGGGGGGGGGGGGGGGGGGGGGGGGGGGGGGGGGGGGGGGGGGGGGGGGGGGGGGGGGGGGGGGGGGGGGGGGGGGGGGGGGGGGGGGGGGGGGGGGGGGGGGGGGGGGGGGGGGGGGGGGGGGGGGGGGGGGGGGGGGGGGGGGGGGGGGGGGGGGGGGGGGGGGGGGGGGGGGGGGGGGGAGGGGGGGGGGGGGGGGGGGGGGGGGGGGGGGGGGGGGGGGGGGGGGGGGGGGGGGGGGGGGGGGGGGGGGGGGGGGGGGGGGGGGGGGGGGGGGGGGGGGGGGGGGGGGGGGGGGGGGGGGGGGGGGGGGGGGGGGGGGGGGGGGGGGGGGGGGGGGGGGGGGGGGGGGGGGGGGGGGGGGGGGGGGGGGGGGGGGGGGGGGGGGGTGGGGGGGGGGGGGGGGGGGGGGGGGGGGGGGGGGGGGGGGGGGGGGGGGGGGGGGGGGGGGGGGGGGGGGGGGGGGGGGGGGGGGGGGGGGGGGGGGGGGGGGGGGGGGGGGGGGGGGGGGGGGGGGGGGGGGGGGGGGGGGGGGGGGGGGGGGGGGGGGGGGGGGGGGGGGGGGGGGGGGGGGGGGGGGGGGGGGGGGGGGGGGGGGGGGGGGGGGGGGGGGGGGGGGGGGGGGGGGGGGGGGGGGGGGGGGGGGGGGGGGGGGGGGGGGGGGGGGGGGGGGGGCGGGGGGGGGGGGGGGGGGGGGGGGGGGGGGGGGGGGGGGGGGGGGGGGGGGGGGGGGGGGGGGGGGGGGGGGGGGGGGGGGGGGGGGGGGGGGGGGGGGGGGGGGGGGGGGGGGGGGGGGGGGGGGGGGGGGGGGGGGGGGGGGGGGGGGGGGGGGGGGGGGGGGGGGGGGGGGGGGGGGGGGGGGGGGGGGGGGGGGGGGTGGGGGGGGGGGGGGGGGGGGGGGGGGGGGGGGGGGGGGGGGGGGGGGGGGGGGGGGGGGGGGGGGGGGGGGGGGGGGAGGGGGGGGGGGGGGGGGGGGGTGGGGGGGGGGGGGGGGGGGGGGGGGGGGGGGGGGGGGGGGGGGGGGGGGGGGGGGGGGGGGGGGGGGGGGGGGGGGGGGGGGGGGGGGGGGGGGGGTGGGGGGGGGGGGGGGGGGGGGGTGGGGGGGGGGGGGGGGGGGGGGGGGGGGGGGGGGGGGGGGGGGGGGGGGGGGGGGGGGGGGGGGGGGGGGGGGGGGGGGGGGGGGGGGGGGGGGGGGGGGGGGGGGGGGGGGGGGGGGGGGGGGGGGG